>OZ012691.1:41894455-41959455 GCA_963942565.1 Maea johnstoni | reverse complement strand
TTATGAATTAGGTAATGAATTTCTCAGCCAATGGCACATGGCAGTGTAGAATAGTTAGAAATTTATAGAGATGAATATGAAGTAAAAAAACACATTCCTTTAAGAATCTTTAAAAAGCTTTCAATATTATCATCAAACAAACAAAGAAGGTATACAATGACATTTGATTAATTTTTTTTTCTTAATAACAACTACTTTAACTAATTTGTTGCAAACTCTTTCTTGGTTTTCATTCAGTTTAAAGGTCTGTTGAGGCATTTAAGTTCAGGATGAGATATTTTCATCTTTTATTCACACTACTAATGTGAACCTGATTTATTACAAATTGCTCTATTCTGTTTATCATGATAAGTTCATTTATCATTTGAATGTAGTTATCAAATGTATGGTTATCATTTGGAGAAAATTCTTCACCTTTTTGGGGACCATGAAAGAGGATTAAGCATGATTGGTTTTTCGGTCACCAGGTGGCTTCTGATCAAGGTAGTAGCAACAACGATGACGACGCTACTCAAGTATAGTATCGTTTAAGATTTGAAATATTTATAAAATTAACTGCTACCTGGACGTCTCTCAGTGCAAAGAAAATCTGCTATTTAATAGCAATTTTCCGAAGCGGACAATGCTAAATTTAACTAAATTAGGTCCCTGGGAGGCAGGTATCGTACCACTAAGGAAATATCAACATATCGTATCTTGAAAATTTTAAAGGTGCCAATCCCTTCCATACATCTTGAACAGGATGTCGTTTTCGAGGAGAAGCAAAGGCAAATGTTTCATCAATATGTGTTAGATGGTAAAGGGTTGAGCTGGGCTCTCTCCATCACTGGTTTCACAAGCAAAATCAGCGCCCTCAAGAAATTGTCGTCTGGATCTATGATATTTTTGAGAATAACTTAGGAAGTGCATTTGATTTTACAAAATATTTGAAGGAGAGTTGTTGGTAATTTTCTGAATAACATTCTTCCCCCAAATGTTTTGCTAACTTAACTTTTTGCCTGCAAGATTTTATCCAAATTGTCAGGCTGATTTTGGCTGCTGTGAGCATTAATGGGTTAAAGACAAATGGCTGACATAACATAAACAATTTACTTCAAATCACTGCCAAAGCCCTTGGGGCCGGGTACGGCTTGAGGCATGCGAGAAAGTTCCTGGTGACCGGGGTAATGTGGTGGTTTACCCTAGTTGCCACAAAAATCTATAATGGCAGATAAAGTTGTGATAAAACGAAATTCCAAATTTCACCACATGAAGGTTTTTGTGGTGTTTAGACCAACATTTCTCTTACATATACTTTTCCCAATATGCTTTTGCCTGAAATTTTTCTCCAAAGATATCAAGCTACTTTTGTCCCCTGCTGGCTTTGTTAGGTTAGAGAAACATTGGGAAGAACGTTATGGTTATATCTTTGGCGAACCTTTCTACTGGTTTTTCCTGTTATTTCAAAAATGTTCTCCGAAAGCAGTGACCTCATGGGTATAAAAGTGTTAAAGTGTTAAAGTTGGTCTGGTGCAGTTTCTGGTGGATGGTGATTTTGCTGGTGTAGCTGTAGACTTCTAGTCACCCTCACATGGTGCTCTCAGCTAGTAGCTTAGCATGTGTGCTGGTTCTCTCGACCTTGACCTTGGGCCAAAACTGAAGAAGCATTAATTCCTCTTTCAAAAAAAATACATTTGAATTTATATTTATTTATTTTTTCATTTTTTTTTTTTTTTGAAAAATAAACTATTCTTCTTGATGAAATAATCATTAATATTGTTCATTTGATTATTTTTATAAAGCTTTTTTCTTGCTGGAATTATCATTATACCTTCTTAAGTCTCACCTCACTTGCGACCATTTTTAAGCATTTGCTTTGTCTTTTTGTCCTTTTGTGGTTATTTTCTTCTGTCTCCTTCTGTCCTACCCTTGCTGTCTCTCCCACCATATATCTTCATTCCCCCCATCTTTGTCCTTTCTTCCGCCCTCCTTCTCCCTTCATTTCTATCCTTCTCAACCCCCCCCCCCCTCCCTCCCATTCTCTTGCCCCCATTCTCTCTTCCTCCTTTGATCCTTGTTCTCCCCCTTTCTCCTGCCCCTTCTGCTTCCCCCTTAAAGGAAAGATTCTACTTCATTTCTATCGTCCTGTGCTCCCCTTTCCCACTTTCTCTTGCCCCTTCTGCTTCCCCCTTTAAGGAAAGATTCTACTTCATTTCTATCATCCTGTGCTCCCCTTTCCCACTTTCTCTTGCCCCCATTTCATAGTGATACCATCTACTTAATTTCTATCTTCCTCTGCTCTCTTCCCCTCTCTTTCTCTTGCCCCCTCTCCCTTTACCCCCCACGGTTAGGTTCTGCTTTATATCTATCAACCTTTGCTCCCCTTCCTCTTGCCCCTTCTCCTTGTACCTTCAAGGGAAGATTCTATTTCATTACCATCATCTTCTGCTCCCTGTCCCTCTCTTTCTCTTGCCTCCCCTCCCTTTCCACCCCAAGAACAGATTCTTCCTTTCTACTGCGTCCCTATCTTTCTCTTTCCCCCTTTTCATCTCTCCCTTTCCCCTTCTCAGCTTGGTGTTAGCAGACTTTTCTGGGCCCTTAAGTACATACATCATGTTTTGTCTCAATGCCAAGGTTGGCTGGCCCACGTCTGTCGTTTTCTCTCATTTCTCTCATTTTCACATCGCAATTTGACTTAGTTGTCAGAATCATAATTTTTCAAACAAAAGCGCCCCCATTGTGATTCAAATTCAATGCTGCACTTCATTCCTTCGTCATTAAGAATCATCAAGGTCAACGGTTACTACTAAATGCTACTTGATAATAATCGAAAATTATGCAAATTAGTTTTAGATATGCAAATTAGGGTGATCTTCTCCTCCTGGATGTCTAATCACGTTAATGGTGGCGTCCATGAGAATTGTTTTATTATTTTCTTGCTGAAGTGTGGCACTTTCTCTCTTTCAGACGTAGCCCTCCTTGCAGTTTCTCTTGTCAAACGACAGCTAGTTTCTCGCATCGTATCGTATCGTATTGTAACTCCTCTCTCTTTATCTACCTCTGCTGGGGGCTTCGGTCTGGTTCTCAGTCCACCTATTGTTATTACCCTATTGTCATTTCCTATTGTTCTCTTTTTATAAAGGAGCCGGCGTACAACCCGCAAGTGGAGGCGATTTCGCCAACGCCCCCTTTTGAGGAAAAGGTGGAACTACCGGGCACGCGTTCCTCCAAGGATGAACTTCTCCAGTCCATTGCAAAAGTTGACCGCGAGATCGCGAAGGTGGAAAGCCAAATCACCAAGCTCAAGAAAAAACAGGTAGGTTGTATCATTGTAATTATATGTATATACTGATAGAGTTCAACTAATAACAAAAAACACTGACAGTACATGTTATTTGTTAGTGCTGGTTTTTATATACATGTAGTCTAAAAATTTACTTCCTAGCAGGGGTTTGCCTACAATAATTCTCCTGTCATAATGTTAGAAAGAATGTCTGAACGCTGTTTGCATATCAGGTGATGAATATTCATGCTGAAATGTTTATTTATTTGTGTGTATTTCAGCAACAGTTGGAGGAGGAGGCCGCGAAGCCGCCGGAAGAGAAGGCCAGTTCGCCGGAGGTCTCATCGTCAGAACCCAAATGCCAGAACATCATACAGATCATATACGCTGAAAACAGGGTGAGCCTTATAGCCCTGCCAATGCTGAGGCTACTTTCGTGTAAAGCATGTGAGGCACAAAGATACAAAAAGAAAATTGAAAACCATCTAAACCCTGTCATGTTGGTAGTCATTGGATAGCTCTCGCTGAGTACTCTCAGATGAGTACCCATATGCCAGGGTTTCAGCTATTTTTCAGGTTGAGGTTTATAACCAAGTGGTCTAAGACGTTGCCACTGACTGCTCGCTATCTCTCACCACTGAGTAGTGGTTAAAAAAAATTCCTGAGAAGAAAAACAATAATCTTACAATGTAGATACCAACTACATTAACTTAAACATTAGTTTTAATTTGGTAGTATAACAAACCAAAAACTTAAGATGTGATTTCTATCAAAAGAGTCCAGATAAAAAAAGAAAAATGTGAATTTTTGCCAAAAATATTAGAAACAGAAATATCATGTTATCTTTACTCGTAAATTTACAAAATCTTTACTTATAGATTTCATTTTACTTGTAAATTTACTTGTTTCAGAAAAAAGCGGAGGTAGCTCATTCAGCACTGAGTAAACTAGGTTCCAAGATAGATCTGGTAAGTATATACACATGAGATTGTTAAATTAGTTCTACTCTCTAGAATTTTTAGACAATTTATTAAAGCTAGAGATTAAAAATTATTGAAGAAAAAGCTCACGAAAAATGGAAAGTAGCATGCTCTTTTTGAGTTGTAGGATGTGACAAAGTTATGCAATTTCTATTTCTTAGATGATAGAGTAATGTCTGAATATCTGAAAAACTGAACACAATTAAATTTAACTTTCAGTTGTACATGTATTTATAAAAGCTCACATGTTGTATGTGTTTATGTATAAAAGCTTCTCTAAAATTTGTTACATAGAAGAATTGATTCAAGTGAAATAGCCAGCACGTTGTCAAATATAAGTTTTCAAAACCCACTCTTCCTTTAATGGAAGATGTTTCCAGTTTTCTACACCCCTTGAGGCTTAAACTTTCCCTATTATCTTTTAAGTTCTCCTTTTCTTCAGAAATGATTATTATGGGATGATTGATGATAGGTCTCTGCTTACAATGTCACGATGCTGATATCGAATTGGAAAAAGCTTTGTAACAAAAAAGTTAAATACTGTATTGTTTTGTTTAGACTTAAAAATATCTATAAAGTTGACTTAACCCATTGGCACTCAGAGCGGCCAAAACAGGCCTGACTATTTTGTTCATATTTTCCTCACAAAAGCGTTTTTATCAAAAATATTTGAAGGAGAAATGTTTATCAGAATATTACCAACAACACTCCTTCAAATATTTTGTGAGAATTTGCTTTATTTCCAAGTTATTTTCAAAAGTATGAAAATAGCAGACGATACTTTCCTGGGGAACTCTGAGTGTGAATGGGTTAATTGCTACCTGGAGGTCTCTCTACGAAGTCAGTTTGCTATTTATTACAAAATAAAAATTTACGATGCTTGTGGTGCTGAATTTAACATAATTATGTCCGTAGGAGGCAGGCAGTATCATTAAGAATATTATAACAGTATTTTATTATTGCCAAGGTAATATGATATATTGTATTATCATACCTCACTTGAAGATCGTAAGCCGTGATTGGCTGACTTAACAGTGAACAATCATCATGTTGCCTGATGCCATCAGTGAGGGCTTCATGTTGCCCGTTGCCACTAGCGACACCTAGCGGGGAATGTGTGAATCACCAGTCATTTGTGACCTTGCTTTGTTTAAATTACAAATGGGGTTTGTTCAGTATGATAAAACAAATATGCCATGCCAGTGGGGGTAACATGATGGAATGTCTCCCCTCGGGAGGATGGTTTTCCCTCGGGCTCCGCCCTCGGGAAAACCATCCTTCCTCGGGGAAACATTCCATCATGTTACCCCCACTGGCATGGCATATTTGTATATTGTATCGCGAACGTTTTGAAGCATTTTGAAGGGCCTATCCCTAGTATCGACCTTGCTTAATTTTTGGCATTTTGACTTGCCTGGCCCAGCAGTTATGAGGGATCTCCTTGTATGATAATAAAGAGGTATTTTACCCTGTGCTCTTGTTATCTTTCAGCCCCTGTACAACCAGCCATCGGACACAGTGGTCTACCATGAGAATAAGCGCAAGTAAGTAGAATATAAAATAGCAGGCAGAAAATAAGACTGATAGTCTGCCTTGTTCATGATGTAATCTGTTTTTGTTCTCAAAAAAAATTCATAAGGTTGATATTAATGATTTTGTAATACTGTGTATTGTGTTATTATTGCGGCAGTTTTATTAATGCATACTTCATACATCCCTTGATTCCGCATTTATTAAATGATGCACCTTTATTTAGATATCCAATCTCTATGCTAGCGTCGTACAACATGCTGACAGGATAGTTTGTCATTCAAAACCTGTATGCAAAAATTATACTTTGCACCAAAGGCAGCTCCTGCAGATTGCATTACTTAATATGCAGAAAATTAACATGGTTTAGAGTAGTTTAATTCTTTGTATATTGTAAATCTGGAATTAAGTGTGTGTATGTAATCAGTGCATTTTTTGTGTCACACATGACACACACTTATTTCCATTCGCCAACAATCCCAATCTCGTTTCAGCTATTCGATGTGTGGCGGTAAACGCAAAAATAAGAAGTATCGAAAATGTGAAAAAACGCATAATTTTATGACACATTCATTTTCGGATTTACAGCATGATTTATGTTTTAACCTAAATTTGTCAAATGTTAGATGTTTACGTGAATGATATGTTTATGTGAAGATTGAATTAGGAGGTAATTCAATGCGTTTTTTCTGCTCGTTTCAGACATCAGATGTTCAAGAAGCGCCTGATCCTGCACTTCAAGAAGCGTCACCAGTCACGTAAGATCCGTGAGCGGTACCTGACGGAGCGCTACGAGCAGCTGATGCAGGTCTGGCTCAAGAAGGTGGAGAGGATGGAGAACAGCGCCAAGCGACGCGGCAAGGACGCCAAGATGAGGGAGTTCTACGAGAAAATATTCCCTGAAATAAAGAAATCAAGGTGAGTAAAAATGAAATTCGATACACAGGGGCGTAACTGGGTGCCTAAAATTGGCAATGGTGTCCAAATGATGAATATAGCATATGGTCTAGGATTTATGTGTTTTGGGCATTTTATAGCAAAATAAGAATAAAGGTGACATTTTGACTTTTAAAATACTTTCAATGTTATGTTTGTGATTGCATAAGTAATGGGGTCATTTGAATCACCTTGAAAAATGAAATTCAGTAAACATACCGGTATTTGCAGTGAAAAATTTATACTCTGAGGACCTATTTGATCATGCTCTACTCCGTATATTTTATAACCATTTTCTTTTTTGGATTGAATAGGATTGAATATAAAAGGTAATTATCTTCCCAATCGATGTTGTTGCAATCCACTTGGGTTTTTTTCCTAGGCAAATGCCAGTTTTCTCAAACTGTTATGACTGGCCTGTCAGAATAGTGCATGCGATGGCAGAAATAGTGTTGCTAATTAGAAATTCTATTTACATTTCTGTTCTGTTTTGTTTTAGGGTTGGATCTCGTAGTATAGGAGGCTATGCCCGCAGTGAGGCTGAAGTTGAGCAGATTATGGACGGCTTACATGAACAAGAGGTAACATTATTTTGAAATTCATCTCATTTAAACGTCCTTCTCCTATGTCTTTGCAGGGCTCGAAATTAAGATTTTCTTCTACTAGGGAGCCCAGTTGCATCTTCGTAAGCTTCATAAAGCTTTTGTGTATTTATCAAAAATTACATCTTTGGGCTCCCTGCAGAAATTTGATGGAGCCAGCCCGAGCCGCAGGAGAGTTCAAGGGAGCCCTGGGCTCCTGGCTCCAGCTAATTTTGAGCTCTGCTTTAGGTTTATAATACCTTTAATGATAATTGAAAGGCAGCTGCGCAAACATACAGATAATCCCTTCTCCTACTTTCTTCCCCCCCCCCTCCTCTGTTATATATATATATATATATATATATATATATATATATATATATATATATATATATATATATATATATATATATATATATATATATACTTATGTTTATCAAAAAAAAAAAAAAAAGGTATTTATACAAATAAAGTGTGTTAGATGGAGAATGAAAGGATGAGGACCCTACTCAATGCATATATACTTAGTGAACTGTACAAGCCATGTATTTGTGATTTCAGGAGGAGGATAAAAAGATGCGGACCCTAGCTGTCATTCCCCCGATGCTCCTGGATGCCAGACAGAGGAAGATGCGCTTCACGAATAACAATGGTCTCATCGAGGATCCCGTGTCAGAGTATCAGGAGAGGAAGAACCATAACATCTGGACGGATCAGGAGAAAGAGCTCTTCAAGGAGAAATTCCTGCAGCACCCTAAAAACTTTGGTTATATAGCAGCATATCTGGAAAGAAAGGTTGGTGTTTATTATCATCATTATTTGTATTATGATGATGATGATGGTGATGATGATGGTGATGATGATGATGATGATGATGATGATGACAATGAAGGTGATGATGATTATTGTTATTTTTATTATTATTATTATTATTATTATTATTATTATTATTATTATTATTATTATTATTATCATTATTATCATTATTATTATCATTATTATTATGATGATGATGATTATGATGATTATTATCTTCATTATTATAAGCAGAAGCAGTAGCAGTAGTAGTAGTAGTAGTAGTAGTAGTAGTAGTAGTAGTAGTAGTCGTAGTAGTAGTATGAGCTGTAGCAGCAGCAGTAGTGGTTATGGTAGTAGTAGTAGTAGTAGTAGTAGTAGTAGTAGTAGTAGTAGTAGCAGCAGCAGCAGTAAATTCTAAATTCCAAAATTTCCAAATATGAGTTTATCTGAAAATGTGGGACTATTGAGAAGTTCAGGAATTGAACATGAATTTTTGTCAGAAAAATGTAATTTTCTTAAGTTTTTTTTTTTTTAAGAAATATATTAGCAAAATAGCTGGGCCTGATAAGGGGGGTGTAGTAATTATAGGGGGAAGACATATTTCTTACAAACTTTTTTTCGTAGTTATATCTCCCAAGCCTCTTGTTATTCAAAGGTCTTTTTTTCATGTCTCTTACACTTTTAAGAGTTTGAAGCCCCGTTTATGTTGTTTTCTTTTGGACGATATATGTTGTGGGGCAATTTTTCCTTTGTTTTGATTTATTTGACTTATTTTGATCTTTCTGCATTGCAGAGTGTTTCGGAGTGTGTACAGTATTATTACCTCTCTAAGAAGAGTGAGAACTACAAGCAGTTGTTGAGGAAGCAGAGTGTCAAGAAGAGAAGACAGTTCGCCAAGGCACAGGTACGTTCATAACTAGAGATAGAAAAATTAATTGATTGAAAAAAACATAGTTAAATCAAAGAAATTTGTAAATGGATTGTTGAAAAAACAGTTAAATCAAAGAAATTTGTAAATGGATTATTGAACCCGACAGGAACAACATTGTAATCAATTATTTCTTCAGGATGTTAATTTGCTATCAAATTTGTTTTGTTTTGTTTGTTTTTTGCCTGGGGATAAACCGGATAATACAAGTGTGCTTTATTAGTATTATAGTTAGTATGATTATATTGAGATACCATATTTGTCCGTTTACCCGCACCCCATCTTTTAACCAGTCATTAGGTAGCAATCAGGTTGTGCGGGTAAATGGATGATTACCGGCAACCCATGTACTGAAAATTTTCCCAAAGTGCACCTGCGCTGTGCACCTAATCGGATGAATACGGTTTTTTAGCTAGGGTGAGGGTTGGGTATATTTGGGGTGTCATGTATACAATGATCTCTGAAGTATTGTTTCCGTCAGCAGCAGGTCCGTGAGAGAGAGCAGCAACAGCAGCAGCAGCAACAAGACCAGGACCAGAAGGATGATGATAACAGCATCAGCTCAACACAGTAAGTGCATTTTCTTACACCAGGATTTATCTTTTTCTGAAGTAATAAAAGAGAGAGAGAGAGAGAGAGAGAGAGAGAGAGAGAGAGAGAGAGAGAGAGAGATTAGGTGTGAATGAGTGAGAGAAAGAGCAAGTGAGCAAGCAAGTCTGTATGCACGAGAGAGGGAGAGACAGAGGCACAGAGAGAGAGAGAGAGGGAGACAGAAGACAGACAGAGCGGTTCTTCTGATGAGCAAGAAATGTATTGTTTAACATTCTTTTGAATGTATTTTTCTTTGCTTTTTTCCAGGCCAGAAACCAAGGTGAAGGAGGAGGTGAAGGTCGAGACATCTGACGATAGAGCTGCTGATAACGAGGTCAGCGCGACCACATCTCAAGGTCAAGGTCAAGGTGAGTCAGTCAGGACATAGTTTCTTATTGGTCAATTTAACTTCAATTTTGGAATTTCGTTTGAACCACCAAGCCGAGTTTACATAATCGTGGATTTATAGAACGAAATTTTGAATTTCCTGATTGTCACTTATACTTTGAACCACCAAGCTTATTATACATATTCATGGATTTATAGAACTTAATATATGTAATTTCATTTATCGTCAGTTTTTCTGCCATATGGCAGTTGTGAATACCCAGTTGTAAGTGGTGGAGAAAATCGGTGTAACTGTGGGTGTATATAAGACCAAGGGGAATGTATACCATTCACATAGTAAATTTTAAAGGTAGTAGGAAGTAGGAATTGGAAAACAAAACTTCAAATCTATACATTGTTTGTGATATCTTATTTTTTGTCGCAAGAGGTTGTACACCTTCATTAAATCTCAATGCACAATCGTCCATCTGTATAAAATCTGTACAATTTTCATTGTGATATCCTTCTACTTCATAATGTACTAATCACTCATCATGGTATCTTTGCATTATATTTCCAGTGGAGGGTGGAGTGCATCCCTGTGCGGTGTGCAAGACCCAGTTGGAGCATCACGGTCTCAGTCGCCCGCTGACCAAGAGCAACTTCGACCTGTACGGCTTGAGCGAGACCGAGCTGACCAATAACATGCGCGTCTGCAGCCGATGTCGGTGTCACCACGTCAGGCGGAGGTACACTCAGTAAGTCAACTCTTGATTGGTTAAATGAGGGATCGGCGGTGGCCTAGTGGTTACTAGTATTGGGCCTATCATTAATTATAATCAATGATTGATCGGTTGCCTCTTCTTTACCGATTAATAGATTACAGAACTGGCAATCAATAATAATCGGAAAGGGTGACACCTAGTGACAAAAAATAGAACTTAATGACAGCAAGTTGTCAGCTTTCTTGCCATGAAACTAAGTTCCAAAACCATGTCAAAATGAAGTTAGAGTGGGTGCTAATAGCAAGCGATTGTCATAGATTACACTTAGTTTTCCACTCTAGACCTCTAGTACCCAATTACTGAAAATGTGTGAAGAACCAATTATGATTGATGTTTGATATTTATTTCTTGATTCCTATTTACCAGTCATAACTGGTCAATTTAATATGCATTTCTTAATTCTTATTTACCAGTCATTGCTGGTCAATTTGATATTTCTTTCTTGATTCCTATTTACCTTTCATTGCTGGTCAATGTAATATTCATTTCTTAATTCCTATTAACCAGTCATTGCTAGTCAATTTGATATTTATTTAGTTGGTTTTCTATTCTCAAGCTGCCCGGTACCTACCTGCAAGACGCCCAAGCGAAAAGTCAAGCGACTTCGCCCTTTACCCGCCAAGTGGGCGGAGTTATCGGCAGAAGTGAAGGAGCCAATCATCGCAGACCTTCAGATTACGGACGAGATCAACAAGTGCTGCTCGGCGTGTTTCAACCGCATCGCGCGGAGACTCGGTACGAATCCTCAGACCAACGAGCCGCTGGTGGCTCTCGTCCCAGAAAACAACGAAGGTAAGTGACAAGTGTCGTCTGAACCTTTGATACTTTTGAAAATAACTTTGGACTCGATCATAGAATCACAAAATAATTGAAGGGGAGTTATGGTTTGGATTTTGATAATTATCTCTCCATCAAATATTTTTCTGAAAATTGTTTTGTGAGAGAGATATCACCAAAGTTGCCAAAGCAGCTACTATACTGCTAATGAAATATGGGTTACAAACAGCCTGAGATAAGCTATTGATAGTCTAAAATGGCTGCTCCTAGTACCTTCATTTCTCGAGTGTTAGGATGTGTTTAAACAGTGATATACTTCTTGTATGAAGGTTGGCAGTGGTGGGAACTTGGGTTTAATTAGAGAATACTCTTCGAAACCATTAAGGCCTATGTTTTATTCATGGTGGAATTGTCCTTTAACCCTTATGCTGGTGGTGGCTAATTTTGCTAACACAAAATGATGCAAAAAAGCTGAAAAATGACTGAAACCCTGGTTCATTGGTACTCATCTGAGAGAAAGCAGCGAGAGCTTTCTTATGAATACCCACAAGACTTGGTTAAGACAATTCCAGCAAAAGGTAGGTCTAGGTGACATTCGTCAAGCAGATCTCTAGTTACCATACTGTTGCACTCTTAGAGGTATCCATCCCAATTGTTGTATCTCTAACTATTTTTGTTTTGTTTCAGTAGCAGAGACGTCCCGTTGGACCGAGGAAGAGATGGATATTGCTAAGAGAGGGCTCAAGGAACATGGCCGCGATTGGGCGGCCATTTCCAATATGGTCGGAGCCAAGACCGAGGCGCAGTGTAAAAACTTCTACTTCAACTACAAGAGGAAGTTCAACTTAGAAGCATTGGTGCAGGAGTTCAAGAAGAACAGGGTAAGGCAGTGGAGCATTAAAAAAGTCCTCTTTATCCACTAACAAATTGAGTTGAAAGTTCAGAAGATGTGTCCGATAGCGAAAATGATATACAAATTGGAAAATATGTTAAGAGTAAAGATTGTTCTTTATTGGAATATTGATGTGATTGCTTGATAGAAAAAAAGAT
This sequence comes from Maea johnstoni, assembly GCA_963942565.1. Classification (NCBI taxonomy): domain Eukaryota; kingdom Metazoa; phylum Annelida; class Polychaeta; order Spionida; family Magelonidae; genus Maea; species Maea johnstoni. Next base: position 41,946,910 of record OZ012691.1, on the reverse strand, counting down.
TTGCTAATTATTGAATTTTTAAGTGTAGATTTTGTTCATTATTAATCTTGACCTTGATCTTGACCCTGATCTTGAGCTACTTGATCTTGACCCTGATCTTGACCTACTTGATCTTGACCTACCGTAATTTCGCGTGTATAAGACGCACCCTTATATAAGACGCACCCCTTGTCCAGGCCTTATAAATGATGTATAGACCTTAGCTTTGTGTATAATGCGCACCCCCTTTTCGGAATTATTGTGGGAAATCAACTCCTCATGAATAACGCTAGAAAGGCAGTAAAATGCATATTGAGATGAGTGAAATGTGACATCAACGTGACATCGATGCTTATCACCCTGTGTCGGTGCCCAACACCCATTGTCCTAGGCTGATATTAATTGTAATCAGTAAATTCTAGCGGAGGGTGGTATGGTAATTACAATTCGTAGATGCCGAGGCAAACATCGATGGGCATCGTCTTGGCCGCATTACAATTGTAATTAGGCGATCTCCGAGTGGCCTGGTTACTCAATGTAAAACACCCTAGATCTTAAGCTTTGTGTATAAGACGCACCCTCGATTTGAGTGTAAAAATGAGTGTAAAAAAGTGCGTCTTATACACGCGAAATTACGGTACTTGATCTTGACCTGCTTGATCTTGACCCTGATTTTGACTTTGATCTTGACCTTGATCTTGACCCTGATCTTAAGCCTGACCTTGACCTTGATATTTATTTCCCCACCAGGCTCAAGGAGAGCGCACTACCTCCATCTCTGAGAGTGTTGCCTCGGCGACGACCCAGGGCTCTGACGACGAGGACATGTCGTCTAGCGACGAGGATAATGGCGAGGACAACGATGACAGCTCCGACACGGCCAGCGCACCCAGCCCCACTCCTGGCAAGTCTGCTGCTACCTCCACTGCCACCACTACTGCTGCTGCTGCTCCCGTGACTGCTGCTGCTGCCGACACTGCATCCGACGCTCCTGACACCGTCTCTCAGGGAAAGGCCGTCACCAGTATGGGTAAGGATTTTGACCTATTCGTGCTTAAGAGATTCTTCACAAATTGTCGTCTGGATCTATGATACTTTCGACAAAAACTCAGGAATACAGAATGTTTATACAAAATATTTGAACAAAACATGTTGGTATTGGTCCGTTAAACATCACTTCTACAAAAAAAAAAATTCAAACATGGCCTAAAAGGTTTCTCCGAATGTCAGGATGCTTCTGGCTTCTGCTAGTATTAATGGATTTACCCATTCTTGGTAACCGAAGTTGCACATATGGATATTTGTATGAACTATTTTATTTGGGAATTCTGTTTCTGTAGAAGAGAGTTTTGATATAGATATTGTAGACAGATCCCGTGTTTGTATTTTTGTAGACTGTGACTCTGCTAAGCCAGAGAGCTCCGCGGTGGTAGTACCGGATTGCGAGGAGGTGGACCCTAAGCAGGCCGCGGGGGGTCCGCAGCTCCCGAGCAACTCCTTCCAGGAGAACAAGCAGCTGAGTGCGAGCCACGGCAGTCTGAAGAGCATCACCGACTACGACAGCAGCGCCACCATGAGTGCCGACGAGGGACCGCACTCTAAGGACGAGGGTCCACCTCCGCCCCCGCCCTCTGGGGACGGCGGGCGGGGCGGGCCTCCTCCTCAGGGTGGGGCAGGAAGCGGGTACAGCATGCAGTCGCCCCGGGATCATCGATCGCCCGGGTCTGGGTTGTCCGGATCGGGATCACAGGGTCCCGGTGGTGGGGGTTCGGGTGGGGGTGGTGCCTATGGTGGACCGGGTGGGCACCATGCCGCCGCGACCGGACATGGTGAGCGCCCCGGGGTGCCCTTCCCACCCGGACCACAACCGCGCCTGGCACCCCATAATTACCAGCAACCCACATCGGGCACGCCCAACAACCCGGGGCAGCGATCTGCGGGGTACGAACAGCCCAGTCAACAATCCGATCTCTCCTCCACAACCACCTCTCCGCGCCCTGGCAGTCAAGGTCAAGGTCACTCAGAGGCCACCAGCGGGGGCGACAACGGGAAGATCGGGAAAGGAGACCGCAGGATGATCACAACGGCAGCGTGTGTGAGAGATCTGATCCACTCAGCCATTGAAAGGAATCTCGCGCAGGATTTCACCACACCTAACAAACATCCCGCAAGTGAGTTTCAAAAATACTTAAGATCTGGTCAATCATTGCAGTGTTGGAAATTTGTTAATCTAGGTCTTTTTTCAGAAATTTTTGAATCTCAATTTACTGACCGAGATCACATGGGACCGGTAAATTGCACAATTTTCCACTCACGGAAAGTGCCCAGTCTTATAAAGTACTGTTGATCTGGTTAATTTTTGCCTTGTCCGTAATTTGTCCATAAAGCCTTGTTCAGAATTTTCTGAATCTTAATTTACCTACCAAGATAACATAGGATCAGTAAATTAAGAACAGTGTATGCACAATTTTCTACTTGCCGCAAGTGCCCAGTCTTATATTATTTATCCCATTCATGCCTATAGTAGCCAAAAAGGCCTGATATTTTTGATGATATCTTTCTGACAAAAGAATCTTTTAGAAAGCATTTGACAGAGATATGTTCATTAGAAGTCCACCTCAAACCTTTTGAAATTTCATTTTTGGGGTAATTGTATTGTATTGTGTTGTATATTGACCACATCAAAAGACATGAAAATTCAGAAAATATCAAGAAAACAAAGAAACATGGAGCGGGCCATGAAAACTTACAGACCTGAAAGATACAGAAAAGTTATAACAAACAAATTTTATAGTACATTAAGGTAACATGAAAATGTTACAGTAACCTGAGGTATACCACAGTACCTGTAACATAACTGATTAATTCAATTTCTGTTTGTGATTGTTGTTTCAGAGTTGCTGATGCAGGACGTCTCGACAGCTCAGCGTTCGGCCACTCCCCCTCACAGTCGCCCCCTGTTGCCGCAGGAAATGCGGAAGGACAGGAGAGCCTCAGACACAGTCTTACAGGTGAGTGGCTTTTAATCCTTTTATGTCTGTGACAGCCAAAACCGCTGGACTATTTTGGTGATACCTTCCTAACAAAAGCAATATTTAGAATATGTTTGTAACATCTTGAGAAATATTTGACTGAAAGTTGTTGTCCTTGATGGTTTAAACAATACTTGCAGAACCATCCAGTAATTAGTAATTTTTAGACTTCTCTAGAACATTCTAGAAATTAGTGCCCAACTAAAACTGAAATAGCCAATGTAAAGCAAAACACCTTTTACTTATATGCAACACAGGTTTTCTCTTTATTTTTTCGATGTAAATGTCTTGGATGATTTGAGTTTGCTGATTTTGACGATGTTTTCGATGTGCTTTTCAGGTTCCTGCTGAGGCGAGATCCACCTCCTCTCCTTATGGTGCTCATTATGCGCAGCGAGAGCCTCCTCGGGAAGCTGCAGTTGCCGGGCAACGCGAGCCGCAACCGCATCCTCGTGGCGATCACCGCGGAGTGGCGGAGTACGAGGTTCAGGATTTATCGCGGAGACCGCCGCAGGAGATGCGGGAGAGAGGTCCGCACATGTACAAGGGCGATCCGCGTGAACTGGATCCTCACGATCCCCGCAGCCGTCAGATGGATTACCAGCGGGCTCCGCATCCTCCTCCGCCGCCGCACGCCGAAGAGCCTCCGAGACAGATCATTCTCGGAGCGCCCCCTCCTGCCCACTCCCATCACCCGCACCCCTACTCCGGTTCCTCGGCGCTCCACCAGCTGGCCAACGCGGCAGCGGATCCTCGACGCGAGCGGGAGCCCCAGAGACAGATGATGGAACAACGCGATAAATCACCCTCCGGGTATAACAGCGATCGCTCTCAATCCACGCCTCCCGCATTGAGAACCGTGCCACCACCTAGTAGCTCCCCCTATGGGCAGTCGTCGTCATCGCGTCCGCAGATTCCACGTACGACCATTCCTCCTCCACCGCCCCTCATTAATAGTAAGGCGTCTCCGAAGCTGCCGATCAAAGGGGAGAAGGCGTCACCGATAATGGTGCAGCCTCCGTCGGCTGGTTCTATCACTAAAGGCACCCCAGTTAATCCAGTCTCTATGAGCAACCCGACGCGTATGGAGGGCTCAATCTCCATGGGTACCCCTCGCTATGACAACCAGATGCTGCGTCAAGCCACCCCACCGCACTCGCGTCCCGAAGCGGGAAGCAGGAGCGTGCCGCAACCCAACGATTCCACACGAGGTACGCCCGTGTCCCATGAATCAGCCATGGCGGCCCGCATGACAGGCATGTACGAGACGGCAGTGGCAGCAGGACGAGGGGGCATGATCTACCCCGCTGACGCGGCCGCAATGAGGATGCCCCTACCCATGGCCTACGAGCAGATGTACCGACGCATGTCTCCCACTGGGGGCTTCTACCCTCAGGGTATGCCGCCCTACCCCGCCCAGTACCCTGAGGGTTCAGCCTACAACAGCTCGCGTGCCACCCTCATGGGCGACTTCCTGACGGCACAGCAGATGCACATGCAGGAGATCCAGAGGCGGACTGTGGACAAAGGTCAGCTGTCTCCACGTAGCCGGGAAGCTGCGGGCGTTCCTCCCTCCCACATGCCCGTACCGGGACCTTACGGACCTCTCGCTACCCCACAGGGTATGATGTACATGCCCCACCCCGGGCAGATTGCCGCCACGCACCCGCAGATGGCGACATCGCACCCTGGCGCCGCACCCACCACCAAGAGTGAGAGACGGAACGTTTCTCCGATGCCGCCAAGACCCAACAGCGAGGCTCCGTCGCCGAGGATGGACATGAGCCCGGCGACTTCCCTCTCTTCTTCGTGGCCTCAACCGCGGCCGCCCGGGCCGCCAAGCACCATGAGCCCGGGCGCGCGGCCTCCGCCCCACGTGGACCCAAACCGCTACCATCCCACGTCCACGCCTCCTCCGCAGCAGCGCCAGAATGTCATCCAACGTAGCATCGTCCTCGGGACCGGGAAGCAGACCGTCATCACCGAGCCGGTGTCGCCGAGAAGTTCCGAGGCTTCCCATTACGCCCCAGACAGCACCAGCCCCACGCAGGGAAAGGGGGGTCTGCGGCCGCCCTACCCCCCGACGGATGCCTTCGCTGCTCTCATAGATGCCGCATCAAAAGCCCCTTCTCTGCCGGTGCCCAGTAAGGAACAAGAGCGACGTCGCCCCTCCCCGCATCCCTCGCCCCACTCTAGAGATAACCGAGACGCGGCGGATCGCCACCGGGAGGATATTCTTCGCATGAGTGAGCAGCAGGCCAGAGAGATGGAGCGCATGCGCATGGAGGAGCGCTACCGTTACGATCGGGAGTACGAGCAGTATCGCATGGAGAGAAGCCGCTACGATACCGAGAGGACTCGCTCCGATTCCGAGCGCACGCGTACCGACTCGGAAGCTTCCCAGTACGAGGCTGCCGCTGCAGCGGTACGAGAGAGGAGGATGTCTAACGAGATGCGCCACAATCCCCACCTACCCGACAGCAGGATGCAGGACCTCAAACACATGCGGCACGCCATGCCACCAGATGGCAGCACCGCCGCCGCAGCTCACGAGAGACAGGCGCACATGGAGAGCCTGCAGGAGCGAGAGCGCGAACGCCAGCAAGCTCTCCGAGAAGAACGTGAAAGAAGACCGACAGAATCTCCCGGTCATGTGACCTCATCACATGGCCCTCACCGCGAAGGCCCGGGCTTTCTGGTTGCTGGACGAACCGAATCCCAACCTGCGTCTTCCTCGAGTAACGATCGTGGAGGTGAGAAAGAGGCTGCGGGAAAGAAACCCGGATCGGCAGAGGAGAGCAAGTCGGATCGGGCCCCGCCTGCCGTCTTCACAGCGGCTAATCTCATCGACGCCATTATCACGCATCAAATAAACCGGCATGTGGAGGTGGATAATAAAAAGACAAGTCCGCCTGCGGGCTCCAACGCTACCGTGAACCAGAAATATACTCGACCGCAGCCGAATCCCGACTCTTCGCAGCTCCAGCAGCCTTCCCATCATCCTCCTGGGCAGCCGCAGCATTCGCACCCGCAGCATCGGCACCCGGGGCAGCCCAACCAGCATCACCACCCATCACAGGGGCAGCCGCCACACCCCATGGCCCAGCAGCACCCTGGTCAACCCCCGCACCCGGGGCAACAACAGGCACACCCTGGACAACACCCGCACCCGGGACAGCCACACCCCGGGCAACCGCACCCGGGCCAACAGCACCCTGGGCAGGCACACCATGGTGCATCGCATCAGCCGCACCCGGGTATGCCGCAGCACCCTGGTCATCCGCACCCGGGGCAGCTGCACCCTAACCAGCAGCACCCTGGACAACCACACCCGGGTTCACAGCACCCTGGTCAGTCTCATCATGGTCAACCGCACCCTGGTCACCCCGGGCATCCTGGTCATCACCACCCTGGTCAACAGGCACCCCAGCAGCAGCAGCAGCACCCTAGCCATCCTCATCATCCACACCAATCTCACCACCCCCACATGGGGCATCCGGGACACCCCCCAGGGAGCAACGCCCACAAGGGGCACCCCCCTGGCAGCAGCACCCATCCAGGACACCCCGGGAACCACATGCCTCATCAGGGTCCTCCGCCTCATCCTCATCACCCTCATCATCATCCTTCCATGGTAAGTTATAGTAGTTGTAGTAGTAGTAGTAGTAGTAGTAGTAGTAGTAGTAGAAGTAGTAGTAGTAGTAAAAGTATTAGTAGAAGTAGTAGTAGTCTTCGTAGACGTAGTAGTAGTAGTAGTAGTAGTAGTAGTATATTTATTGACAGTCAGTTTAAAACCAAAATATTGGGATTGGATAAGGATTGGCACCTTAAAAAAATTTCGCAATACGGTACAATATCGATATATCCTTAATGCTATGATACTATGATATTTTCATTGACACTGCCTGCCTCCTGGGATCTACTTTTGTTAAATTTAGCACTGTCAGCTTAGGAAATTTCACTAATAAAAAGCGAGCTGCCATCGTTAGGAGATGTCTGGGTAGCAATTGAGTCAATTTTTGAAATATTTTAAATCTTAAAGATACAATATGAAACTTCGTTTTTTTTTCGAAATGATACTTTTTCCCTTCGGATACCAGTATTTGGTATCATATTGACTACCAGTACTTATCCCTAGTAAATCAACTCCTGAGCTCAGTTATAGAAATAGAATGAATAGAATGTCACTTAAGTTAGATTTGATACTGTAGAACACACAATGTATGCGTCTGTTTATATATAGCGTACATAGCATGTGGTTCCGCTTCGCTATATATAAAAACGCTGTACTTTTTTTCTGTACTTTGGCGCTGTCAGCAGCGGCTATGTCGCTAACATAAAGATATGCTATGATGAGAAAACTCCCCAATTCGGTATATTTAGGACACGCGTCATATGTGTGTTCTACACTACTGTTTTTCCAATGCAAACCATTTAAATAATGATTTTTTTTGAAATATGAAGTATCTATGCTTTTCTTGTGATATCTTGTGATATTCCAGGCCGTACTACGTTAAACATGAATTCTTGAATATGTTTTTCTTTTGAGTTCTTGGCTCTACTACATAAACGATGAATTATTGACTATGTTGTGATTTCATTTTTCAGCCATATCAGCCCCCCACCTCAGCAGCAGGGGGTGGCCCAGGGGAACATAGATCTCCGCCGTACAAGCCCCACAAGGCTCTCGGGCGCTACGAGGCAGAAATGGCCGCCGCATCCTCCATCTCCTCCTCCTCCTCCTCGGCGCCAAATAAAGCCGAGGAGCGACAGCAGGCAGTGGGCGGGGCAGCTGCGGGGTTTCAGCCAATCATGGGCAGCAGCAGCGGCAAGATGGATCAAGATCGTAGCAGTCCTTCGTCGGATATCAGTAACAAGTCGGCAGGCTCCAATGACTCCAATGGTAAGGGAGATGGACATGGAGATGGACATTATCTTTCATCTGACCATATTTTTCATGTCTATTGTCTTTATTTGCCTCATGATAATTCTTAGAATTAGTCATAGTAGTAGGAATTGTTAGGAGTAGTTGTAGTAATAGTAGTAGTAGTAGTAGTAGTAGTAGTAGTAGTAGTAGTAGTAGTAGTAGTAGTTGTACTACTACTACTACTACTACTACTACTACTACTACTGCTACTGCTATTGCTACTACTAATACTACTACTACTACTACTTCTACTACTACTACTACTACTGCTACTACTTAAGTCATGTCAATTTCATGCCAATTCCACTGTGTTAATATCACGTTGATATTGTATTTGAATGTGGGGTCTTGCCTGACCCAAGATGAATTGAATCAGAACTATTTAGAAACAAACAAGTTATTCTATTTCATGACAATCCCACTGTTATTCAGTTGTATGTATTTGCTTATGTGGGGTCATGCCTGACCCACAAGGATGATGTAGGGATGATGTAGGAATGATTAAGTCATGTTTCCTCCTCTTCCTGCAGGAGCTGCTCACAGGGCGATCACGCTGGGTGAACACATAGACGCCATCATCATCCAGGACTACACCAGCACCAGTACCCACTCCAACATCCTCAGCCGCATGGGAGCCACTGGCGGCATGCACAAAGGTCAGTCTCACAGTTTCACACTCAGACCGGCCAAAACAGGCCTGACAATTTTGATGATATTTCTCTAACAAAAGCATTTTTTAGGAAAATATTTGAAGGAGAAATGTTGATCAGAAGTCAAACATCAACTCTCCTTCAAATATTTTGTAAACATTTGCTTTATTCCCCGGTTATTTTCAAAAGTATAAGAGTAGCAGACGATACTTTTTGTGAATGGGTTAAAAGAACTTGTTTAACGGTCAAAAAAAATAGGGCTAGGTAGGTAGGTGATTCTTTTTTTTTCAAAAAATGGGATCTATGCATGTTTGTATTTGATTGGTAGTTGGACAGGTGGAAAAAAACTTTAAGATAGGTATTTCTTTGAGTATAAACTTGCAAGTATTAACAACCTTATTATACCTTATCCTCACTTTTTGCCACTCTACCATAAATAGCGTTATATTATGAAATGAAGGATTGAGATATTCAAACTCATCGCTTGAATGTAAAGATCAAAACATGTGTAAAGATAAGTCTACAAATATGTTGTAATATTTTCTAGATATGTTGTTTTATTATTATTATTACTATAATTATTATTATTATTATTATTATTATCATTATTATCATTATTATTATCATTATTATTTTCATTATCATTATAATTATCATTATAATTATTATTATTGTTATTATTATTATCATTATTATTATTATTATTATTATAATTATCATTATAATTATTATTATTATAATTGTTCTCATTGTCAGGTCCTAGTCCCACTCAGCAGCAGGCAACCTCCAACACCACGACGGCCATCAAGTCTTTCCTGGCCAGCACCAGCAGCTCCAGCAACAGTTCCATGTCCGACACAGCCGAGTCTCCGCGGGCACGCATCAACAACTCTCCTCCCAACAGGTGAGCAACTACAGTAAATCAGTGTCTTAGCCAGGATTTAGAACTGGGTGCCTAAGATTGGCAGTTGTAAAATTTTTGGGCGTCCAAATTTTTAATTAAGGGGGATCACAATAAACTCATATTTCAACAATAGACATGTATAAATTCATCAAAATAAGGCATGATATTATTAAACGATGTCATGGGAATTATAAGGAGATGAAAGAATTCAATTATAAGCTTGAGATTGAGATTTTTAGAAATTCCACACTAAAAGATTTGGGTGTCCTGTAGGGCTCTCACGAATACAGTAGGTGGTGAATACGAATATATTCACGAATATAGGGTCACAAATATGAGTACTAATATTCGTAGAATGGCAGCGAACGATCTGAAAACCAGAGCGCCGTTTTACCTTATAAGGACAGGAATGGTCCCCAAGCTCAACCGGTATTAACCGGTATAAGAAATCGTGCGCCCACCGGCATTAGTAATCGTGCGCCCACAACGTAAAATGGAGGCACTTCAAAACTCAGCACACTCAGCGCTGCTGATTTGAAGTGATTTCCTCAACTTCTATTGCGGCAAGCAGGTAGGGTTTTTCATTTTTATGTATATTCGTCTGTATTCAAATATACAAATGCGTATATTCGAATACTATTCGTATCGCGGCAATCCGCGGTGCAGCGAGTATACAAGTGTATCGCGGGAGCCCTAGTGTCCTGAGGGGTTCCTTTGAAGGGTTTGGGTGCCCAAAAAGGCAACGATATGCCCTGCTGGCTAAGACCATGCCGTAAATTCTCGGAAATATTGGTCACCCTAGGGATATGGGCCACTATGATTATTTCACAAAATAGTAAGTGGGCAATCAACTACTCTCTTCCTTACAGGTGAACAGCTAGCACACACTCTGCAGAAAATGTGGATACTTTAAAAAAGAAAATATTTATAGGCATTATGGAAATAATAATGTAGAATGGAAGTAAAATATGAAAAATCCTTTTGTCTTTCCTATATTCAATATTTTATTACTGAATTTCTTATCAGAGTACCTAATTTTTTCTAAGCTGAACAGAGCACATTTGAAGATTTCAGGTTTATACCATTTTGTAGAATTGTTATTCTTACTTGGTAAATATCTTTTTTTTTGAATTCGACTATTAAAACAATGAAAGAAACTGGTAACAGTAACAATTACCTTAGTTTAAATGATAATGATAATAATAATAATAATGATAATAATAATAATAATAAAGAATAGAAATAAAGAATAAAAATTAAAATGGAAGTAAAAATGATGATAATAATAGTAATAATAATAATAATAATAATAATAATAATAATAATAATAATAATAATAATAATAATAAACTAATAATGATAATAAGAATGATAATAATAATAATATTTGTAAGAATGATAAGAATGATAATAATAATGTTGATAATATTGATAATAATGATGACAATAATACCAAGAACAATAACAAATTGACTGTATTGTAGCATTACCTCATTCCCGTTCATGACTTCTATTTCTCTGTCCCTCTCTTTCCAGTCGTATCAGCACCACGGAGGAGATGTCTGAGTCCTCGCAGCTGACCCCTGGTGGCGGCCCCCAGCAGAGTGGCCCTCCGCTCTCGAAAGAAATGCCGGGATCGGAGGCCCAGCCGCGTAGCTCCTCGGCAGGGTCTGCGGCGGCAGCGATACGGGGCTCAAGAGAGCCGTCGAAAAACGTCTCACCTCTCTTCAACAACTGGAAGCTCAAGAGGGCATTGGAACAGGTAAATATTGCACAGGGCACGACACCAAAGGCGAACAGCTAAATTCCCAAGAATGGCTTCGGGCCAGTAAAAACAGACCTCAACTGGTCCTACAGGGCCAGTTAATATTTTCAAAAAGATCAAGATTTCAGGGGATATTTATGTTTTAAGAATGTAAAAGGAGAAACTTACACCCGAACAAGAATTCACAAACAATGCATGTATAACTTGTAGGACCAATAAAGAATTACAGGACCAGTAGATCCTGGGTGTTACTGGTCCTATGGGGCGAGTAACTTTTTGAGTTTTCAAGCATGTAATTGAACCTTTCTCACCTTAATATGATTCCCATGACATTGTATATGGAGACTATGCTACATATTATGAATTAAATACATCTTTTGGTTATATTGTATATTGTAATGTGGACACCCAGAACGTGTACAATTTTCAATTTTGGGCACCCAATTTCTAGATTCCTGGCTGACACCCTGGGCCCAACAATGCGCAAATATCTCTACATTATTCTGTTGTTATTTTGCAGGAGAAGGCTGACAATGAGCAGAAGCGCCTGGCTGAGCTCCAGATGCGCATCCAGCAGGCAGCGGCGGCCCGATCGGGCGTAATACTCCCCACGGACGAGCGAGAAATAACCAAGGTCCAGAAAGACGTCCCCCAATCCAGCGGTCCCGATCTCTGCTCGCCACAAGTAGGTGGCAGCACCTACGAACCCATATCTCCTGCAGGTAAGCTACGGATTTGATACTCAGGAAATAAAATCTGGAATAAAACCTTGTTTGATCTCTATTCTTAACCTGGATTTATCAGTTTCCTTAGCTACTTACAATTGGTTAGTCACGACTTGGCCTCAATACGGCAGAAAAGTGAAAGTCCAAAATCAAAGTCAAAATTCAAATTATCAATATGCATGCATATCACTTGTCAGCATGATCCATTTATGCTTAAGCGTTCTTGTGAAATCTGGATGCTATGATACTTAACCCATTAATGCTCACAGCAGCCAAAACAGCCTGACAATTTTGATGAAACCTTTCAAACGAAAGCATAGTTGAGAAAATATTTGAAGGAGAAATGTTAATCAGAACATTACCAACAACTCTCCTTCAAATATTTTGTGAAATAATTCCCAATTCAAAAGTTGTTGTCAAAAGTATAATCGCTCCAGACGACAATATCCGAAAGAAGGCTTAAGAAATGAATCAGGAATTTATTTCACTGTTTTAAAATAATTATGTTCTCTCTTTGATACTGCCTTCATTTGAAAATAACTACAAGTAAACCACATGGCAGTATGGTTATGCAACTAGCAGTGCTCAAAATGTAGTAATATTGAAAAATATCTCGACAAATGGACCAGAAACACCTTTCGAAAAGCCTAAAAAAAGAAATTATTTGTTTCCTGTAACGTTCTGATGAAGAAATAGGGTAGATAGGTAGGTAAAAACTTTTGGGGGGATTATTTTTCTTTCTTTAGGCCTTAATTTGTTTGACACCATTTACGCAAAACTGATTGCTAACTAATATTTTGTTTTTGTTTTAGGTTCCGACAGTAATGAGGTGTGCAGTCTCAAGCCCTCACCTCCACGGTCGCCACGGCAACAGCAGCTGGGCTCAGCAGCGGGACCGACGCCCTCCACGATGTCGCAGCTGGCGTCCGCGCATCAGACGATCACCTCCCTTCTCTCGCGCCCGGACAGCAGTGGGACGGGGATCGCCTCGGGCAGCGACGCAAAGGGAAAGTTCGGGCTTTCTCCGCTGGAATATGTGCGGAATAAAATCGCGGAGGTGATGCGGAGCTCGCCGAATTCCAACGAGGCGCAACCGAGTAGCTCCGATCAGGCGACGCTGGAGGCCCAGGCTCGCGAGAGCCCGAGATCGCAGAGCGGGGGAATGTCTCGCACACCCCCTATGTCGACGCATAGTTCCGAGGCAGCCAGCGCTTACGGGCGGATGTCGGGTAGCATATCACAGAGCAGCGCCGCCGAGGTGGAAAATAGATCTGAAGTGTCGTCGTACCACGAGCGCGGGCCGGTTCAGTTCGGGCAGTCGAGTACGCCCGCTGACGAGGGTCTGAGCGCGGTCCGGCAGCGATCTCCAAGACCCTCGGTACAGACGAGCATGTACGATGATGCGGCACCAAAACGATCTCCGAGACCCTCATCTATTGGCCCGAATCCGGGCCCCAATACCCTCGGGTTCCCGAAATCTCGATCTCCACGTCCCTCCATGCAAGGTGTGTACACAGATTCTAGGCAGCAGCGGTCGCCCCTTCCCCACTACCCACAAAGTGGGTACGGGGTGGGGGACGAAGGTAGTAGCAGTAGTGGTAGCGGCGTGGGGCGTTCAGGAAGCCCGGGCAGCAGCAGCTATAAACCACGCTCGCCGCGTCAGGCACAGCAGATGGCCATCGCTGCCGAGCAGGGCCTGGTCAGCTCTGGCGAGGAGCAGCAGCACAAGGTGCAGCAGCGCCACCTGGCGTCTACCGCAGGGGGCGCCACCAAACACACAGACTCAGGCTCACCAACCAGTTCAGGAATATCGGAGGCAGGTCAGAAATCCAGGTACTCACCAGCAGCGCGGGGCGGACAGGTCCAGAGCTCGGAGGACATCGCGCGAGACTCCCCTCGCGTTGAAAGCTCAAATAGGTATGACCGAGGCGGTCGAGAGGTGGATGTCTCAGACAGCACAGTGCGAGAACAGCCCAATCAGAGTGGCCGTAGCAGCAGCCGAGGTAGTGGCGGGAACGGTTACCCAGAATCCTCCTCTGCGCAGTCGGTGTCGGGCTCCAACAGTGCGGGACCGCGGGGCGACAGCACAATGGATAACGACGATAATAACGTCGCCGGGTCGAACCTGGACAGTCTGCAATCGGACGATGACGACGACGGAGGAATGGTGATTGACGAGTCGGCGGGAGTGGATAGTTCGGCGCAGGCCATGGAGTCACCAATCAGCAGTGAGAATTCGCAGCAGGGCATCGCGTCCTCAAGTCACAGAAACTACCAGGAACTGGATTCCCATACAGACAATAGTAACGATCGCCTGCTGAGTAGCAGTCGTGGAGGAGGGGGAGGTGTAGGATCAGGGGGAGCAGGCGGGGGACATCACTCGCCTGAAGACAATAATATAAGTTCCTCCAATGGCAATGGGCTTCGGCCGGCAGAAAGTAGCCGATTTTCTCACTCGCGGTTTTCCCCGTCGGGAGGCATAACAAATAGGCCGACGTCCCAAATGGCCGCTGAATCATCGCAGGTCAGCTCGGCACCCACCGGATCTGGGCGCTACTCCTCCTACCAGTCCGGTCTGACCAGATCGGACGTGTCATCGCCAGCGCAAAGTTCAGGTCCGAGTACGACTGCCTCCAGCGGTTCTGGGCCAGATGGACATAACCGCAACTCCCCCGGTGTGTCTGGTTCAACGAACCAATACGAAATGCTCTCAGATGACGAAGACTAGGAAATCGTAATGTGCAAGTGAACGTAGACCGTCAAAGAAAATTGTCCGGTTCGACGAACCAATACGAAATGCTCTCATACGATGAAGACTAGGAAATCGTAGTGTCAGTGAACGTAGATCTACAAAAAAAATTGTTCGGTTCAATGAACCAATACGAAATGCTCTCAGATGACGAACACTAGGAAATCGTAGAGTGGCAGTGAACATAGACCTACAAAAAAATTCTCTCGAACTATTTATTTGTAGCATGATGAACTGAAGTTTATATGTTGTGCATCTTTTCTCATCAAGATTCTACCTCCTTTATGAGGTGATTGTATAAAAAAGTTTTATCTGTGTTGATATTGACTCCTGATCGTGAGAATAGCAGCCCCCCGTAACCCTTACTACTACTACTACTACTACTACTACTACTACTACTACTACTACTACTACTACTACTACTACTACTACTACTACTACTACTACTACTTCTTTGATATTGTCTGACTCAGATTTTAGAAATCAAGCTTAAAAAAGCATTGTTTCCCCATATATGTTCAGAGCATTCAAATGGTCTATGAATTCGTAAATATTTTCTTTGAGAAAAGATTATTTTGCGTGGTTGAAGAAACTCTGTTGAGAAGAAAAGCAAGGATAATATAGAAATCGATTGTGACACATCTTTGTTGTCAATGTTTTCTTTGAACTTTTGGACCATACGAGTGACATGAGCATGAATGGGATAACTTTACTAAGTTGCGGAGATATATTATCATACCTCTGGTCAGTTCTGTTAACCAATTTAGTGGTCCCGGCTGACAATGCGAATGGAACTTGGACGGGTAAAAATGTGGAGACAGTTGTGATGACGTTTTTAATACAACATATTTACGGGTGCATTAATCCTTTCCATGCTGGGACTACTTTCGTCCATTGCAAAAAAATGCAAAATTTTGAAAACCATCTAAAGTCTGTCATGTTGGTACTCATTGGATAGCCCTCACGGAGCACTCTCAGATGAGTCCCAATATGCCAGGGTTTCAGGGATTTTTCAGGATTTTTGCTGTATTTTGTATTGGCCAAATTAGCCTCCAGCAGCACGAGGGTTAAAGAAAACACGATTTGTTCACCCATTCCTATCTGGGGCGTACACGAGGTTTGACACATATGGAAATAGCTCATTCAAAGAGGAGCGTGCAACATTAGATATCCATTTGATTCTCACCAGTTTTGATATCTTTGTGCTTGTTCATAACAGAACAGTGTAAATTACTTATCAAGTATTATAATTCCCTGCACTAAGTGCTCATTTTATCCAACAGTGCATGGTTATATTTCCTCCATCATTTTGATATTTTGTTGCATTTTCCCCATTGTTGGGCATTTCAGGGCAGGAACTTCAAGTGGATAAGTTCATATATCCACATGGCTTCAAACTTTGTCTCAGTCAGATATAAAATACCAAAAGTAAATGAGCAGAACTAAAAGAGTTAGGGAGAGACGAAGGTTTAGTACTGGGCAATTTTACATATCAGTATACTAGCAGCTGATCCTCAAACACGGGATCATCGAGATCTTTGAATTTTTTTTGTTTTCGTTTTTGTTTTGTTTTTTCTAGAACTGACCGCAATAATCCTTGGGTCTTAGATAGGACTTACTCCTACGATATTGGTTGCTAGGCAACCTGTAAACAATATCTGATATTGTTGTTGGGTATAGGAATTGTTGGGAGAGTGCTGAGCAATCCTGGTGAAAAATGTTTATTTGTGGCGGCGACTGTCTCCATAGTAACGGTTAACCCATTGACTCTGACAGCCTGTGTCCATGGGATTTGTCAATTGACCATTACCGCGAATTCTCAGAGATTTAGACCAGCCTAGGAATTTGGGCCACTATGATCTAGCACTGGTAGCTAGTTCACAAAGTATGGACAACTAATACACTGCTTAGTCAGGATTTTCATAGAAAATGGGCCACCATTAACCCATAAAAATTGTAATTATCAAAAAGTGTCCCAAATTACTGAGAATTTGCTGTACCTCCATAAGGTGTCTTGGTCCTCTCCATTTTTTTCAAAAAATGATCCTCTATCATGAAAACATTACAATGAATGTGTCATATATTCTTATGAACAAAATTTCTAATATGCTTCATAATTTTCTTTATTATGAGCATTATCATATTGGTTCATTTATCTTTATGCCGTTAGAAGCAGTGGATGGAATATAAGAAATAAGGCAACAACAATGTTTTTGTATGGAAGCTTTCTATTCTAAGTGATAGATAGACCCCAAGTTGTATGTGATAAACTCTTGGAATCGCATCTATGAGATAAGGCAACAACAATCTTTTTGGTTGGAAGCTTTCTATTTTAAAAGTTACTCCTACAGTTATTCCTAGATCTTCAAATCTTGGCCCACAACTTCTTAACTTAGGGACTGCTGCTATGGATCAATGGGTCAAACCTGTGCTATATTTATCACACATGCGCCATGAAGAGTTGATTACACAAAATATTTGTGTGAACTGCAAATATTTCTGCTTTTTTTCTTTTAACAGATATTGATATGTGTGATTGTACTCTTCAACTCATGGTGCTCTATGTTCATCATTTCCACCTCTGCTACAAACGTGTAGTGTGGCCAGTACCTTTCCCAACGATTGCTTGTTGTCTAATTTATTTTCCAATAAGCCCGAACCAGGCTACATTGTAACATCTATCAGTTTTAATGATACATTGTAAAGATATTGTTCAGTGTGGTAAGGAGAACAACTAAAAATAACAGTTCTAACCTACTCATTTCATCAACACCCAAATGGTTTGGCAAGTGTCGAAAAAATCATGGAGAATGTATAGAAAAAAATGAATAAAATACCAATTTATCTCCTTGGAAATTATTTTCCCTAAAATATTTGTTATTATCTCACTTAATTTGGAGATATTTCTGAAGCTATCAGATCATTTGGGTGATGAAGCGTGAAAGGGTTAAGTAATTTTGTTTGGTATCAACTATGCCTGTATTATTTGTTTGTAGCGACATATTAAAGCTAGGTTATAAATGTCTTCAAAATACTTTCTCGTTTTTCTGTTGTTTATTGATGACACCTTATCCAGGGTTAGGGAGTGAGGATCCTTCAGGAATAAATTTTTCTATGGGCAATAATTCTCATATTACAGTAGAGCCTGATAGATAATGTCCATTTAGACATTAACCCATTCATGCCTGTAGCAGCCAAAATTGCCAGACAATTTACAATATTTTAGAAAATATTTGAAGAATTGCTCATCAAAACTCTATCTACAACTCTTTTTCAATTCGTTGTGAATTTGCGTCATTCCAAATTTATTTTCAAAAGTATGAGCGGTTCAGTTGACATTAACAGTAGAGCTCCAATTTTGATGATCTCTTTATAACAAAAGCAATATTCACAAAATATTTGAGGGGGAATTGCTCATCAGAAATTACTTATTTTACTCAAAAATCCTCAATATTCATTTTTACTGAAAATCGTAAGTGGGGCGGTTATAAATGTGATACAGGAAAAAGGAATTTCACAGAAACTGCCTGCGGTTTCAATGGTGTCCAGGAATATTGGTCATAGAGTGCATATGATCAATACTTGAGCATAGCATCATTAGTGCTACAAATGGTTCAAGCACATTTCATCGGTTGGCACTAAAATATTAGCCTTAAACCAATAATGGAGACCTCGATTGAACAGTAGATGACATCATTAAAATGGAGTTCATTTATTATCCGAAATATGAAAACAAGATATATTTGAGAATACCTAAAAATATCTACTAGCCATGTTGTCTGATAATTTGGTGTGTTAAACAGTGCTTGATAGATTTGGTCTGTTGCACGTTTTGAAGCCTACGTCACATGCTGGTGCGACAGTTGGACATCTGTGGACGTTCACTTCACTGATACCCACTGGCAGGAAAAATGACCCCAAACAGAATTTCGAATCAAGATTTTACAAAGCCTTACGTTAATCATGGGTCAAGCGAACGCTTTTAACCCATTGTTATTTAGTTCTTGGAATTGTCGTCTGGATCTATGATACTTTTGACAATATCTTAGGAATTGAGAATGATTTTACGAAGTATTTGAATGAGAAATATTGGTAATGATCTGAATAACATTTCTTTAAAAAAATTCCAACTATGCTTTTCCCTGTAAGACCATTAATTTGGGTGAAGCAAAAGCGCATGGACAAGTTTGCCATATTCTTTCATTTTGGATAGTATTATTAGACGGGGTAGTATTTGGATGAAAAAAAAAGTAGAAAGTAACCTAACAAGTCAATTTTCGAAAGAGGTTTTAGAGGTTATGATTGAATCCTACGTTGAATTGATATGTCATAGATGAGAAATCAAATTGTGTTTTTCCTTTGCTACTCTTCAGCATCCTACATACAGCACAAAGCAAATCTTAAAAAAGCAAGAATCTCATATACTAGACATTATCTCACCTAATGGCTCTTACTTTAGGAACCAGCAACAAAGAGTGCGCTCATTTATATCTTGGATGACCAAACACAAGTGGATTCGAAACCAGCCGGTCAACCTGAACATGCTAGCCTCAACCAGTGTCAATTAATAGCCGCTAATTAGGCCAGAATTGGTGCTCTGGGCACCCCCAAATGGTGATTGAGAAGGTTTCTCTGTAATGTAATCGTTGCGAGAGCCCTAATTGGTCCTTGTTCCCACGTGACCTCGCGCTGCTGCCTTTTCTGGTACTCCTGGCATGAGTCCAGCATGTAACTATAGGGCATATAGTAATTGGTCTCTCGCTACATATCCATTCTTTTCTTAATCCAATTTTATATTCATTTTGTGTATCCTATAGCGCTAGTCCTGAAATAGCAATGGCATACAAGTAGGAGTGTGAACATTTGAAAGTTGATCTATCGGCGGAAGCTTTTGCGAGAAATTTATGTTATGATTTTGATCAAATAGAAAATGCTGACGGAAATTTTGAATTAGGGCAACAAGACAAAGAGAAATGGACTAGAATAATTCAAATAGCAAATAGCATATGCAAAAGAAAATCAAAACATACCATGCCCAACATGAACCTCTTTCAAAGGTACGTTCTTGATCAACGTTTTTCGGAAGGAATTCATGTAACATCTACGATGGTGCACGTGGGAACGGCCGACTTTTTTCCAGAAAATTGTGCTGCTTTTGGAAAACAATGGATTTTTTTGTCGTCTTACAGAACAACAGTATGAAAAAATGTATTTTTGCCGTTCACACCTGAACCATCGTACACATCAAATGAAGATGATCAAAATTTAAGAATAATTTGGGTAAAGCTCTACTTCATCCCACAACCTGTTTGTGGGTAATGGGTGTTCTATAAAATTACAATTTAAACATTTCAAAGCCATGCAATTGTTTTTATACTATATTAAATGTTGTATTATCCTGCTTGTATGTTGTTTTGAATAAAACCAAAAACATCTCAAAAATTAGATGCAATACCCACAAAGGTAAAGTATAGTCTTTACTAGTCTAGACACAATTTGTGGACTCTAAAATCTAAATAGGCCGATTTTTCTTTTTGGCATTTCTGTTATGGTCGAACAGACAAACAGATCAGACAGATACATGAAGAGTTGGCGTAGTTAGACATCATAAATCGGGTCCTTTCAAAGAGCTTATGGGCGGTTTAGTAAGAACAGGCGAGCATTTAGAACCAAATACTTAACGCCCTACTTCATCCTTTTGCTGCTGGTAAACGGCCAATATTAATAATGCAAAAATCCTGAACAATCACTGAAACCCAGGCATATGGGTACTCATCTGAGGTTACTACGTGAGGGCTATCTAATGAGTACCAACATGACAGGGTTAAAGATGTTTTGGACGAAAGTAGCCTTAGCATTAGAAGGGTTGAAGCTGACGTGCTAATGACAGGGCGCTTCGCCGTACCTGACATACATGGACCTGCCCTATTGACCGAGAGGATTGCTGTCTCTTTGTCCTGGCCGATTTCAAATCACGACCGGGATATGTGGAAAGGTTTCCTCTGACTTGGAGATAGGCATTGGTTTTCGCCAGTTTCATTAACAACTTACAACTGGTTGGAATTTGGAATGTCGCTTTTCGTCACTTTTTCTGCCATGTTGCGACCAACGTGCGTTGTGAGTGGTGGGGGAAACCGGAATACCCAGTGACTGGCAACTTTCCCAAATGCTCCGTCCAGTGGTGAGAGACAGATAGCAGTCTGTGGCAACGCCTTGAACCATACTGCCATCAGCGGAGGCCCTGTTACGAATTAGACTTGATATGGAAGAAAAGGTGACGACTATCGAAATTTCACATGTCTGATTGCCGTATTAGGGGGGGGGGGGGGGGGGGGGGGTAGCTCTCAATAACCTAAACCAGCAGGTCAGTTTTGAAGTGATTTTCTACGCACTGCATTCATACGTATACAAACACGTGAGGGCTCAAAACATACACAGAGTTAGGTATTAAATTTGACTTTTAATAATGTTTATAGTCCATGCATTTATACATAAAGGTCCAGTATAATGTACAGCTCATACATATCCATCTGTTAATTACATGTACACTCGGCTGCAGAGCGAGAAAGTATGCTTTTTAGTTCAGCTCCTGGTAAAATTCTCTCCCTCTCTCTCATTTTACGAAACTGTTCAATATGTTTCATTACTCCCCTCTTTGAAAAAGCAGCTTATGATCAAGATAATTTCCAACTACAAACCTCTTTGCATTTTCTCAAAGGTGTTAAAGAGTCATACTCAAATCAATAGTTATACAACAGTGTCATCTTACTTTAGTTAATTCGGTCATATCTATCGTGTGCACACGGTCTAACACAAGGAACTATCATAACAAAGGTATATTTCGGGAAGTGTTCGATGGAAGGCTGTTGTTCCAATTGTTTAACCATTGTTCTTCCAATTGTTTAACCATTGTTCTTCAAATATTACTCGATTTGAAGAGTTATTGTCAGACCATTTGTACAACCAGATGCAAATGGGTTAACCAATTAATGCGTATCAGTGATTCTTCAAACTGTCGCCTGGATACTTAAGAAGTTATCATAATAACTTGGAAATTGAGAAGTATTTTACAAGATATTTGAAGGAGAAATGCTCGTAGTGTTCTAATAAACATTTCTCCTTCAAATATTTACCTAACTTGCTTTTTCAATACAGATTTTTACCAAAAGTGTCAGGCTGCCTTTGGCATTAATAGGTTAAACCAAGAACTGAAAGTAAACTTTGTTTGTGTACGACTTACTTACGTTACTAAACCAACGTATTAACCAATTCAGATAATAATAAAATACTGTTTTCTCATGTCTTTGAGAAATTCCTATATATTAGCATACTCAGTGACCTTGAAATCCTCTACGCATGGATATATTGACAATATCTAAATAAATTTATAAGTGTGAATACAGTTTTGATTACAATTGAGTTAGTGTTTCTAGTTTTTTTTCATGCTTTTGACTTACACAAGTGGTGATAAAAAGTATATGCAAACAATAAGCGTCAATGTATATTATCATAGAACTATTTCTTACGTACTGTGGTAGAAGACCACCATGTTACCTTGCCGTACATCTACCACAAATAAGTTGAACAGAATATTTCAATCAGAAAATCTTTTCTTGTATTATCACAATGTTGATCAAAACCTTAAAGCGATCCGTGACTTGATTATTAACCATGACGTCTAAATGTTAATTTAGTCAACATAATGTAGTCGATTGCAATATACAAAACGCCTGGCTATTTCATATTCGTCAAAATATCTGAACCAACATTTAAAGTCAGACTTACTTTCGTCTGTTACTTACCATGACCTTTTCTTTTCCTGGTACTCAAATGAAATACAACTAGGATTCTTTTATTACGAATATCCGAATCCATGTTTTCCATTTCAATTTAGGTCAAGCCAGAGTCATGGAACGGAAGATATGAGTAACCAAACTATATCAAAGCTTTAATAAGTGTCACTTGATATAGAGACGGTGGAATTAAATAGAGGCTGTCCAAAGACTGCCCTAGGACTTACACCAGCCTGGATCCCCCATTCGTGAAAACACCAAAGACCTACCACAATATATTATTTAAGTGTCATCCTAACACATTTCATACCAGTTTGTATTGAGGTCAAGCTATTATGTATGGATTTATACAAGTCATTGGTACACGTAGCTAGGTTAGGACGCTCATCTCTTCCTTTCCATATCTCTGATCGTATTGAGTATTGCACATTCTTAAATTTCAGTCGACCAGGCTCATCATGACACGTACATGATTGTTCAGTTACTCTACCATAGTCTACAATTATACCAGTACAACAACTGGGCAATCAGAATATCAACAAAACAACCATCATTTGGATATAACAAATTACTTACAACAACATCAAATATAATCTTATAGATACTAGGTATGTGTTAGCAAAGTGAAAATGTTAGTATCTTATAATAATGTACAGCTAATGTGTAATATATGGTGCCATGTTTGTTGTCATGATAACTTCTACTTGACAGACCAATCAAATCAGGATTGCTTTTATAATCAACACATTAAGGTAGGTCCGCACAAAATACCTTGTTGACCTTTATTGGGTCATGTACTATTATAAAGTAGGTCCGCACAAAATACCTTATTGACCTTTATGGGGTCATGTACTATTATAAGGTAGGTCCGCACAAAATACCTTATTGACCTTTATGGGGTCATGTAATATTATAAAAGCAATTATGATGTCATATTGCATTATAAGTGCCGCACTATTCAAATCATACCAGTAAACAATAAGTACAGCGATTTCTAGATATAATAAAGTACACGTTTATCAAAAACATCTCGGCAAAATTAACATAATATCAAAAACCTTTCACTGCCACCAACTTCCTGATGTCAGTACATGACACATGTTCGCAAGTCGTCTGCGCACAAAAATACGTACATAAATTGTTATACTTATCACAATGATAAGCTGCCCTCAACCGGGGTTTGTCTATATAATAACATACCTTAGTTTCTTGCTGTGTACCTGTGAATAATCTCACACCCTTTTAAGCAGGGTCGTCATCATACGAAAAGATAGCAAACCGCACGAAGGTGTAGGGGAGGGGGAATCACTTCTGGAATTACGTAGATGTTAGTGGTTGACTATCAGTACAGGGCCCATAAACTCATTTAACACATATACATGTATTTCTGAAGTATTGACATGATCTCACAGTTTTGAATTAGACTCATCAAGTAGACGTAATACTTGGAAAATATTTGGAAAGGAATAATTGAAATAAATTCCAAATTAGATATCTTTTTCACAGCATTACATGGTTGTCAAGATATTCCCATGTGTCAGACCATATGTACACTCAAGACGTGGCGGAGGAAACCTGAGTATCCGGTGCGAACCTCCGCCTAACCCCAAGTCACCGACAACTTTCTTGCGTGTGGCATAACTGGTTAAGATCAACAATTTCCATACAACAGTAATGAATTTGTTGATTGTTCAGGGCCCTGTGGTCAAACAAGTACGATTCCTTTGAAAACACTTTAAGAATTAGATGGAACGACATCGGATATAACTTAAAAATTAGGCTAGTATCTCGAAGAAAGAAATATCAAACTTGGATTTCCCGAAGCGGAAACGAAACTTTTCTTTTTTTAATTTTTAAATATTAAGTTTGAGTTGTGCCATTCGAAAATAATATCATTTAAGAAGGGTACTCTGGGCATCTCTGGATTAACCATTTATGCATATAGCCATTAGGATATGATTATTTTTTAAATCGATAATATATTCACAAAATATTTTGTGGAGAGTTGTGATTCTGGTTTTTATCTGCACATTTCCTTCCAATATTTCACCCCAAATTTTTTTTAGAAACAAATGTATCGACAAAATAGTAAAGGAGGTTTTGGCTACTACAGGAATGAATGGGTCCATTATACTGTAACCCTCGGCGTATGTTTATGCTTTCTACGCAGCATTGTACGCATACCTTGCATTGGCAAAATTTGGCAAGGATGGACTGTTGCGCACCGGTGCACTGTAGGTATTGCAAACTATGGCTTGACCTACTTTTTATCAACACACCCATACCATGTTCAACTGGTACAAACTAGTTGCACTGTTTTGTCTACGGGCTAACAAAAAAGACACAGCAAGACGATCGTATTATTAGTTTAACCCTTATGCTGCTGGTGTCACGGTGGCTAATTTGGCCATTATAAAATCATGCAAAAACCTGAAAAACGACTGAAACAATTGCACATGGGTATACTCATCGAGACATATCCAACGAATACCAACATGACAGGGTTTAGATGTTTTTCGGAAATCTTTGCGTCCTTGTGATTTGGACGAAAAGTAGCCTCAGCATACTAGTATCTATATTGCATAGTTGGCAAAAATAAGAGGCACCTGCCCAACCGAAAAGTACTTTATCCAAAGTAAAATCCAATTGTATCACAATGCCAGCATTACCTTAAGTGACTATGTATGCCTCCTTACTCTATTCTAGCCATTTTTGAAGAGATTTGGCGATTTTATTCCAGGTAATATAGACTCAATATTACTTTGTAAAATACTTTTCTTTACAAAGATTGCCTAGCCCCTCTTTGCGCGAATAGGATTATAGGCACAGTCTTTATTAGAGCGTATGATTTACTTAACCGAAATGGCTTCACAACGAAGCTGTTTAAATTGAGCCGAGCACACCGGAAACTACTCATTCGCTCGACTTCTGAGTGTTGAGCACACAAAACCAACAGCACTTGGACACTTACAACTTCCTGTGGGTAAAGCTCAATTTTCACTAGATCAAATTAAGTTGGAAGGTATTCTTCTGTAGTTGATTAAATGGCCAATGAGGTTATAAATACAAAATGCACATATGTCAAAGTTGCAATCAACAGAGTCAATCAAAAACAAACTTTCGAAAACGCACTTCCAATGTTACCACTTGTATCAAAAGAGGTTCGACAATCTTTACAGAGCTTTTTTCCATCGCACCAAAACCTCAGAAAGTACTGTATGGAAGAAATTTACTTCACCATACATAAATTTCCATTATGTATAGGGCAGACCTGATGGCCCAGTGGTTAGAGCACTGCACATCGACTGCTTGTATTGTCTCATCACTTCCAAGGGTCCCAGGTTCGGCTATATACGTGTAAGAAAGTTGCTAGTGACTTGCAGTAAATCGGTGTTTTTTACCTTGTACTGTGTTCTTCTCTGCCATTAAAAACTGGCCAATCTTGATTTTGACTTTACACTGTAGAACAAGTAACGATTAAGGAACATCCTTTAAATTAAGTCAAATGCTGATATTTTGAGGACAACCTTATTCTTTAGACCTCTTTAGGATCATACCTATGTCTAGATCGAGCAACTCTATCGTCGGTATGCCGTTATTTACATTCTGAGCCATAGTTATGGCCTATCAATCTCAGAATGTAAATAACGGCATACCGACGATAGAGTTGCTCGATCTAACCTATGTCATACAACCTAGCATCGACCTCCAATGACACATTTAAACGAAACCCTCATTTGTTTACGGAAACATCAAATTCTTCAAAGACGTCAGACGTCCATGTTCAGCGTATGTTGATTTTCGATGTCTTCAATTGGTCTGTTTGATGACGAGAAATTGTACGTATACTTCGTTTGCAGAAACTGGAATATTCATCAGTCAACCAAATGTCAAGTCTTCTCTCTTGTGGCTATTTACATTATGATCGATTCATCCGTAGAGCGAGAAAAACGCCTGACATGTGTTTCAGTATTTTGGTTTCTCATTCAGTCAGTAATATTCCCTCTTGACCCACGTGTTGCATATCCACAATCTAAGTAGTCTCACAAGTCGATGAATCCTTTGCCAAAAGGGAGTCCAAACTCGGTTAGAGCATATTCATACTTTTGTTATTATGTAAACTTGGATCCGTCCGGTCACTATTGCAACCGACACTTGAATGTGCCCCGGTATGTACATAACATCGCGCCCCCATTGAGCAACGAGAAAAGTACATTCATGAGCATAACGCCGAAGAAGTCTCTGGTGGTGCTTTGTATATATACATAAACATTTGCTTTGTCACGTGATTCATGTCCAAGGGGATGAATGGAGTCCGTCTTACATCTATATTCAATTATATGCAATATATTGCCGCGTCTTTTATAAACGTATCAAATATACCTACATGATGCCACGTAAGTATACATTTAGTCATATACACTTGATAATCGTACGGCAAAACCAAGTTGTTAAATACGAGAGTCTGCCACATAAAATAAGTCTTTAGGATATCTTTAAAGCTTAGGGGAAGTAGCCAAGATGTTTATCTATGTTATGAAAAGGATTCCCGTTTTCAAAAAGCGTAGTGTCGACTTGATCTTCAGTTAAGCCATGCTGATTCATTTGATAAGGATCCTCGTTTCCCCTGGCTCTGTCTTGTTTCATGGACCTTGCGAAATGGCGCTCGGTGGGGTAACCATCATTTCTGTCATAGCCGCGATCCGGAGGTGCCTCTCGCTGCTGATTTTCGCGCATGGTAAAATTGTCTCCATACTCCTTTTGGCCTCTGTAATACTCCTCCCTGGGGTCATCTGGCTGCCTTGAGCCACCCCTTTGGTCACGGTCTCGGCGCTTTTTTCGGTTCTGCGGTGGGGGTTGCGAACGTGCCCTCTGCTTGCTGTACTCGTACCAGTGCCTCTCCCATTCGGGGTCCAGCGGAGGCCCGGGCACCTGTTGTTTGTGGTGGTGGTGTCGATCATTTTGGGGGGCAGGCGGGAACCTTGTGGCGTACTCCGGAATACCGCTGTCGGTGAAGTGTTCGAACTGGTCGCGTCTGCTCTTGCGCCGGGGCGACGGTTCACGGCGCCGCTGCTGGTAGATGAAGTAGTCAGCGTCGGGTGTGCGAGGGCGATCGTGACGGGGCAAACGATGAGGTGCCTCGGAGCTACTGCTACTTGACCGTTGCTCTTGTCTCCTACGCGGAGATGGCTCCCGACGTCGAGACGACGATTCGTAGCGGTCAACAGGGTGTGGGGGCGGCTGGCGGTATGCCTCCCCATCGCTAAAGTAACCATTGTGGTAGTTGGGGTGCACAACGTATTTGACAATAGGTGGTTGCATCGGTTGTTGTGGTGGTGGCGGCGGCGGTGGTGCCTGGATTATTATGGGTTGGGGTGGTGGAGGAGGTGGTGGTGGCGGTGCAACATGTACAATCCTGGTAGGTGGCCTCATCGTCATGTGGGGCGGGGGCGGTGGTAGATGCTGAAAGTGTGGTGGAGGTGGAAGCGGCATACGAGGGGGTGGCGGAAGAGTAGCCATCGGCGGCGGAGGTGGCCGAGCATTTGTTGCCACGTGGTAATTCTTAATCAGGCCTTCTTTATCCCCAGATATATAGAAATAACCTTCCTTTGCAGGAGGGGCGAAGAAATCCGCTGAAATCTTTGCACGGTCCCCCTCTGCCTGCCCCGGTATCAACTGTAGATCTCTACCATTGGATTCTTGATCCACACCGTCAGGAATGTTATCTACCGGTGGGGGCTCATCCGTCCATCCCTCCTGATGTTCGAAACCATGGGTGGCGCTTTTAACTAGGGCCATGGCGGCAACGTTGGTCTTGCATATGAAAGCGTGACACTCGAGAACCTTGATACCCTTGGTTCTGCGCATGACCGCTGCAAACATGGGAGGGTGGACACCGCTAGCCTCTGGACTATCGAGGGAAATGAAGTCCTTGTCACCACCGACCTCAACACACTTGACGGCCGCACATACGTGTAGGGTTTGGATGGGGAACCAGAGTACGGTGGACTGATCATTAACATACTGCAGCTGCAGCCCGCTAGTCCATATGGTTAGCCAGGCGTCGATCCCGGGTACCTCGCCATCTTTGTCAATAACGTAGCGCTCTCTCAGGGGTTTCTGGACGGAGGCAAGGCCGATGCTTGTATCCGTGGGCACAGCACTACCCAGGTATAGCACCCTGCACCTGGCCAGGCGAATGTGTTCTGTCAATTTCACCATCTTGATCACAGCTGGTGCATATCTGAAAAACAAAAAGGGAGCTTTAGTTAAATGGTTCATCTTGAGGTGACAGTACCGTGACACTACCAGTTAGGGTACTTCATTTCTTTATTATTTTCTTTATTCATAACTCTTGTGTAGAGAAACTTTTGATTATTAACATTATGTGTATGATATATATATATATATATATATATATATATATATATATATATATATATATATATATATATATATATATATATATATATATATATATATATATATATATATTACGATTTTGAGCAACTCTTCAACTTCTTCAAAATTGGAACAATAAAGCGTATAGTAAACAAACAGAAAATATGTCCTCTGTGTACTTGCTAGTCGTATTTACAAATGGCCTTCTAAAGAGAAAATGAAATTTGATAGATCTTAGATAAAGTTTTCATTCATCCAAGGATAGATACGAAGTGACTTTTGAGTGGCATCGATTATCTTTATATGAAGACAAATCATA
This sequence comes from Maea johnstoni, assembly GCA_963942565.1. NCBI lineage: Eukaryota > Metazoa > Annelida > Polychaeta > Spionida > Magelonidae > Maea > Maea johnstoni. Next base: position 41,917,665 of record OZ012691.1, on the reverse strand, counting down.
AGTAGTTCTAACTTTCACCATGGTATAATTGGGTAACTAGATTTCATAACGGCAATGGAGCTCCAACAACTGCTTTAAACATACGCCTCAACAAAACGAAGTCGTTGACCACATGAATTCGATAAATATTCAACCCGCTTTTAATTTTCAGTTTCATTGGATTTGGAATTTCTTATTTCGTCACACATTCTATTATTAAGAAGCTAGCTGGACGTAATCGACACACCACCAATGGTCAATTGGTGGTGGAAACCCGAGTACCTGGGGATAACCGACGAGTAACCCTCATGCTGCTGGTGGCCAATTTGGCCTCTATACAAAATGATGCAAAAAGCTGACAATGACTGAAACCCTGGCAAATGGCTTCTCGTCTGAGAGCACTCAGAGAGAGTTTTCCAATGAATACCAACATGACATGGTTTGAATAGTTTTCAAAGGAGTTTGCGTCCTTGTAATTTGGACGAAAGTAGCCACAGCATTGGAAAGGTTATCTCCAAAGTCATGGGGAACTGCCTGATGACCTGTGATGAGAGACAGCGAGTGGTCAATGGCAATGCAGTTTAACTCTCGTCCATAGCTACAGTGGAACTTATTTACGCTCAAATCCATTATCCTACGGACCAAGGAAAAGCGTTCCCTGTATATAGGCGATCAATTTATAGGGAAACAACTGTACCAAATTAGAACATGCATCATTCGGCTATTCAGTGAAACCCCTCGAAGTAACCACCTCTGTATTTTGAGCATCCCTCTAAAGTGACCACATTTTGCATCTTGTGCTTTGGATGATGTTAGATCTAGTACGGTTTATTCCTATATGGCGAGGCTGGGTCTTGATACGGGGTTTTAGCATCGGAAGGGTTAGGTAGTAAAGCATAGATACCAGTAATTCATCTATAGCTATTGTAGATCTTATCTGCGCTGAATTCATATGTGCTTGTGAAAGAAAAGCGTTTATCTCAAACAGATGTACGATATTGCAGGTGTGAACGATATTTTTTTTTAAATATTTCTACTATGTTTCCAAAAACAAACTGAAAAGTTTAGGTTTTTTCTGCCGTTTCCACCTGCATTATCGAACAGATGCGTGCTAAAAAGTAGAACATACACGTCGGTGTCGCTGATTGTTTAGAAAGTGTTCAGGCTATAAAGATGTTCCACCTTAAAGGTGTCCAAAGTGATAGGTTATAATGAGAGTTACCATACATACACCCATTCTGTAAAGTTATTTTGCTTTGTAAAGCATAGAAATTAACTACCCTAGCCATCTTAAAGGTTATTACTAAACACATTATTCGCCCACAACGGCCAAAAGCAGCGTGAGGATTTTGATGAAATCTTGCAGATAAAAGCAAAGTAAGGAAAACATTTGATGGCGAAATGTCAATCAGAACAATACCAACCACTCTCCTTCAAATACTTTGTAAATGTATTCTGAATTTGAGAGGTATGGTCAGAAGTACTCGTATCATAGATGCACTCGGCAATATCTGGAGGGGCTTTCAATGTGTTACGACTAGTTCCCAAACGAAGAAATTGGGTGTCACCCAACCTACGTCTCTGTGCCAATTTACCCGATTCCCACAAAATGGGGGTTCGACCTTAATAACTAAACATACTCTAGAACTCTAGTTTCTGCCTACCTTATACACGAGAGTGTGGCAATGTACGTGTATGTTTAGTCACAAGTATGCCAGAAATAAGGTATCCTGATACTAGTACGGTAGATCCTTATATATGGTAAGGCTGGGTCTTGATACAGGGTATTAATCCAAGTATTAATCCAGGTATTAATCCAGTATATCTATGGACGTGCTCCCTCGGAGCTACAGAGTGGGACGAAAAGAGCTTAGTTTGTGATCGAGGTTTTAGGGTGGTGCAGATGTTGACGTATAGTCGGTACCACCCTTGCGCTACAGGCAAGGCGGGTCGCCTTAAGTACTTGATCAATGTTGAATCACCTTTGTTCGGGTAAAGGGAGGCACCCACATAACAAACCAACTGTAAGCGGATACCCTTTATACATAACCCACACACGCACGCACGCACACCATACGCCTACTCTCTTTCTTAATAAAGGTGAACTTCTCAAACCTACTTCAATGCAGGGAAGTGGTGGTAAAATCCCGTATTCAGAATACAGTCTCAATATCGACAGATCTATATTCATAGTCTCAGTAGGGGTGGTTATTTTGTTGAGTTGTCCTAGGTTGACCGATGATCTATTTCGATACACAGTATCTTCAAAATAATATTGAATTAAATCTATATTGATATAACTTTGAATGACTTTTCTACTAGGAGATAATGATATTTCTCAAATATTTTTGAAATATTGCCTTTTGAGATGACTAATCTTGTGGTACCAATCGGCCAATCTGGGCACAAATGTGTTGCCGCTTTGCATGAACGGTTCTGTTGCGACTCGATAGAGGTCATCAAGTCACGGTGGCTGCCGACGACACCCTATCCATTCACACAATGATCACGTGATCTGCATAACCATCAAATACCTCTAGCTTAGATATTTTTTTTATTTATCTAAGGCTCTAGGTAGCAAAAAGTGAGACCGATGGAATATCTAGATACTGACTCTTTTCTATAGCTTTTAATCAACCAAAAGCCTTTCACAAAGATTAGACTAGATTGCGATTCTGGTGGTGAAGTAGGCGTTTAGATATTACACTTGGAAGTGGGAAGGGTTAAATACCTTTGAATAGAGGTCAAAATGCCCCGCCCTTTAAAATAACCCTCTTGAGCATCAGCTATATGGCATGAGGCACTTGACATGATTTTAAGGTAAACCGTACATGGCAGACGCCAGACGGCGTGATTGACAAATTAAGTACCAAATCTGTATTATGTTTATTTGCTCTCAGAGAAGTAGTAAGGTAGTATATGGAAATTGCAATGTTATGGCAATGATCAAAGTAGAAACTATAGAGTTGAACACCCCCGCAAGTTGAATAAGTTCATAACGCAACAACTTCGTGTCCTACAAAAAATGAGATAAATGTCCTTCGTTTCTTGGTCCACCATCAACTAAAAATGTTTGATATTGTCTAAGCACTTTTGAGATTCCACGTTTTAATGTACTGATATATATATATATATATATATATATATATATATATATATATATATATATATATATATATATATTCGTATATGTATGTGTATATATATATATATATATATATATATATATATATATATATATATGTATGTATATATATGTATATATATATGTATATATATATATGTATATATATATGTATATATATATAAATATATATATATATATGTATATATATATATATGTATATATATATATTTATATATATATTTATATATTTATATATATATATACATATATATATATATTTATATATATATATATATATATATATATATATATATATATATATATATATATATATATATTTATATATATATATATATATATATATATATATATAGACAAACTTGCTCCGGTTTTACTTAGAGTTATGCCTCTAATTCAGTTTTAATCAAATGTTGCGTAGTTGAAATACAAACAAATAAGTTATTTTAGAAATAAACTCAGTCACTTACTCAAGAGGTCAGCTTCAACGTATAACCTTATGCCAGAGTCCGACACCGACTTCTAAACTTACTCGAAAGTTTCCCAGCTGTAAAGCACAGTACGTAATGGCCTGAAGGAGATTTCTAGATATACCCGAATAAATCTTTTTCACGACTGACCTGATTTATTTCTGTCACGCCCTAAATTGAGAACGACATCAATCGCCAAATGGAACACAGCTAGCTCTCTCTCTCTCTCTCTCTCTCTCTCTCTCTCTCTCTCTCTCTCTCTCTCTCTCATATAGGTAATAATCTCTCTCAAACCTTTGGTATGTTCCTTTTTATGGAAATAGGTAGACATCCACTTTAGCTTTTTGTGATTGTATGCATGTTAATCAGTCTTCAGAGCAGTGACCAAGTCTAATAACGAAAGGCAGAGAGATAATTCGAACTCATGAACTGAAAATCATTCCTTTAAATTTACAGGGAATTGTTTCGAGCCAATTCCAGTGAAAACGTTTGTATCACCATATTGATAATGCCATTATAGTTATAAATGCAGAAAGGAATTTTGATCATGTTAATCATTACAAGTCTTCAGAGCAGTGACCAAGTCTAATAACGAAAGGCAGAGAGATAATTCGAACTCATGAACTGAAAATCATTCCTTTAAATTTACAGGGAATTGTTTCGAGCCAATTCCAGTGAAAACGTTTGTATCACCATATTGATAATGCCATTATAGTTATAAATGCAGAAAGGAATTTTGAAAACTGATCTAGAAGTACAAAAATTATTGTTAATTTATTTCTTAAATACTTAATTGTGATTTTGTAAGTTCAAAGTTAATATCTTTGGACATGCCAAACTGGGAATAACTCACGTACTTCTTTAACACCTGGAGTAAGAGTTACATTATCGCCACTATTCTTACTGTTCTAGGATAAACCAAGACCAGCCTCTAGCTGATGGTGGGGAAAAAGGCAGCAAATTTAAGGAGAAAAGCAGGATATATGTATGTTAGTCCATCTGGCCACGGGGGTAGTCCGTGTCTGCAATTCTAGTTTGGAATTTACCATCACATTCTTTCCGAAATTTTAAGCCTAAACATGACTACATATAGCCAGTGGAGGAAACCGAAGTACCGGGCGAAATGCATCGCCTAACCCCAAGTCACTGGCAACTTTCCCACATGTGCAGCACCAGTATCATATAGGATTTTTTGCACCGACACACAACTTTGTGTATGATGCAATGGTTCGATATGTCTCGATATAAACTCCAATCTGAATGACGGTGACAAACCCACCCTGGAACATGGCAATAGTACCCTATTTACTAACCCGGAAGTACTTCACAGTATTTGGCACCTATTGTAGGGTAATATCAACACATAACCACATTCATAGAAACCACCAAAGACACAATGAGAAAACAAACACAATGGAATGCTGGAAATAACAACCAACACAAAGAAAAGAAATTGAAGTGAAATTCTCGTGGGTACAACAATTACCTTCAAATATTATAAGGATTTCCGTCAATTGAAGTTGACATACTCGGAACACATTTTAAACATATGTGTATGTGTGTGTGTGTGTGTGAATATCTATATACTCAGTATCCATCCATCCGCCCCCCCCCCCTCTCTCTCTCTCTCTCTCTCTCTCTCTCTCTCTCTCTCTCTCTCTCACACATTATATATATGTATGTATGTATGCATGCATGCATGCATATATATATATATATATATATATATATATATATGCATGCATATATATATATATATATATATATATATATATATATATATATATATATATATATATATATATATATATATATATAATAGCCAGTGTTGAGAGACAGCGAGCAGTCAGTTGCAATTCTCAACACCATTCGGCTATTGAGGCAGGCCCACTACGCGGTCAGTTCTCAAGTTTATAAAGCCTGGCCCCGTCGTATAATGCGTGCCTAGAGAGCAAAAAAACGAGGACAATCCCAAAATAAGTTCATCAATGGCGGGTATAGACAATTCTTGTCTCTACGTGACAGTCGAAAGGCCAAGCACGTGGATGTATGGACATAAATAGTTCAGCCATCCAAGCGTGCAGGGCACACAGATAATGACATATTGCTTACATAGATATGCACCGACCTGTTATTACTTTCAACGGCAGGTGATATATCCTACCCCTCGGAGGCATAGCCAATCAAAAAGATGGAACATGGTCAGTTTCGTCACGTTTACCAGAAGTGTATTCACGTTTCATACCCATAATCTTGGTCGTTATTTAAATGTGCGGCGTTTTGGAGGGCTTCATCAACTGTTGAAATTATCCGCTACTCAAAAAGGAAAAAAAGAATCAGAGAGAAGAATAAGACACATCTTGAAGAGAGGATATCAAAACTAGATACCAAAGTTAGTTCAGGGAACGCCTCAAGGGAAGATATTTTTTCTCTGACAGAATTAAATAATGAGCTTCAGACCATCCGTAGGGAAGAATTAAAAGGCGCTTATGTCCGTTCGCGTGCTGACTGGATTGAGCATGGCGAAAAGCCTAGCAGACAGTTTTTGAACTTAGAAAACAAAAACCGAGTCAATAAGAATATCACTGAAATTAAAATAGATGAGCAAACTACGATTACTAAACAGAGTGAAATACTAGTCAACCTTTTACAGAGACCTCTATGAAGCCAGAGAGCAACTCCCGATTGAGGAAGAGTTTGAAATTCACCCAAATAAACTAACTCACCACGAGAAAGAAGAATTAGACTACCCAATAACCAAACAGGAGATAGATGATGCTCTAGCCAAAATGAAAAATAATAAATCCCCCGGTTTAGATGGCTATAGTGCCGAATTTTCCAAAAGAATTCTGGCCCCAATTGGGCCATTTCTTCCTAGAATGCATAAACGAATGTTTCATTAATAACTGCCTAACTGACTCCATGACACAGGGACTCATTACCTGTCTTCCCAAACCAGGCAAACCTCGAAACTTGATAAAAAACTGGCGCCCCATATCCCTCTTAAACACAACATATAAAATAATATCCTCTGTCCTAACTACACGCCTCAGAAAAGTTTTAAACAGAATTATCAGTCGTGAACAGAAAGGATTTCTGGAGGGTCGGAGCATTTCCGACTGTACAAGAATAATGTATGATCTAATATTTGGATGTGAACAATTTAATATAGACGGCTTTATCCTATTGGTCAACTTCGAGAAGGCGTTTGATAGCCTCTCATGGGACTTCATTAGAAAAACTCAATTTTGGTGAAAATTTCACAAAATGGATCACCCTTTTTCAAGAAAAATCCAACTCCCGAGTAATCTTAAATGGCCACCTCTCCCAACCTTTCCCATTGCACCGGGGTTGCCGTCAGGGCGACCCCATATCACCATATCTCTTCATCCTCTGCTCCGAATACCTAACCCTTGCTTTTAAACATACTAATACCATTGAGGGCATAACAATCCACAACAAAGAGCATAGAATTAGTCAATATGCGGACGATACGTCCGCTTTTCTGAAAGCAACAGAGCAAAACTTAAAGAATAGCCAGAAAATAATGGATTGGTTTTACCGTAAATCAGGACTTAAAATTAACTATAGCAAAACAAAAGTCATCAGATTAGGCCCTATTAGAGAAACTGACCGAAGGTTCTGCAGGGAAAACAACCTGGAATGGGTGTCTACTTTTACAGCTTTGGGGATTGAGTACAATACATTAGACATGGCCAACATCACTGAGTTAAACATTCTACTCAAAATAGACTCTATGAAAAAACTAATACAATTATGGATGGGTAGAAATATTACCCCAGTTGGCAGAATAACCGTTTTCAAAAGCCTTGTCCTTTCCAAAATTATTCACCTATTGCAATCCTTACCATCCCCCAACCAAACTACAATGAGTTCAATAGAAAAATTAGCTCTTGACTTTATTTGGCGCAACAAGCGTCATCAAGTAAGTAAAAAAACACTTAAAATGAGCCTTGGGACAGGAGGACTGCAATGGGTGGATCTAGTTAATTTTGACAGAAGTTTAAAAATCACCTGGTTACGAAAACTCCTCACTGGTGGAGCGGAATGGGCCGAATTTGCATGCTTTCACAAAATTAACAGACTAATCTGGTCTGGGGGAATATACCACCAACATATCATAGAAAATACTACCAACCCCTTCTGGAAAAGCGTGGTGAAAGCATACAAAGAATGGTATAGAAGCCTACTGCAAATTCCATACTTCCCGACCGAGTTTCAACCCCTATGGGGAAATCCTCGAATAAACATTCCGTTCAATAACACACTATATCAGAAAGGGCTCATTTTTGTAAATGATTTTATGGATGAAACTGGCCGCCCTCTAACCTTAGCTGCATTACAAGCAAAATATGAGTGCAATATTATGTTTACTGTTTACTTTGCCATAATCAATGCTATCCCCAGAGAATTGAAGAACGAACTATTGTTGAAACAACGTACTTTTGAGCTAAATTTGCCACCTCCTATGCAAAAATTGTTACAATGTAAAAAAGGTACCTCGGCAATTCGGAAGATATGGTCTGACGAAATAGACGAAAACATCCCCATTGGACAATTCAAATGGGTGATTGAATTAGTACCATTAAACATAAACTGGCAATTTTGCTATACAATCGCATCCAAATATAAATTAAATGCACGTACCAGATTTTTCCACTATCAAGTTTTGCATAGGACGGTAATGACTAATAAAAAACTGAACCAATTTAGGCTAAGGCCAAATGACCAATGTGATGTATGCAAAGTAACAGACACAATCTCTCATTTACTCTACTATTGTGAAAATGCTTCAAACTTATGGCGTCTCCTATTTGCCTGGTTAAGCAGAAATCTCAATTCCACTATCCAGACTGATATAGTCTCAACCTTACTAGGTAACCCTGCAAACGAACCAATTGTAAATGTCCTTTTTATGTTGACAAAAGAAGAAATTTTTAAGTCCAGATGCAGAAATACTATTCCAAATTTCAAGCATTTATTGCAAATTTTCAAGGAACAAATGCAAACTGAAATCTATCTAGGTACTGTTAAAAATAGTCTAGCCAAGGTACTAGGCAAATGGTCTCATATACATAATGCATTATCTACACTGTAAAAACTGTACCAAATTGTACCAGTATGTATCCATTTTTTTCCAATCCAAGTGTCTCACAATTTCAAAACTTTGTCTAAGAATACTCTATGACATACCTGCTATATGTTGTTATATGTCCAAAAACTCAAACACAACAATACTGATTATTATATTTATTATTATTGTATTAACATAAAAACCTACAAAAATATATTTTCTACTAACAAAGTATTTATTTACATCAAAAACAAATGTTATATTTACAACTTGTCCATTTATATGTACTCAAAGAGATTACTGTATATTATTGTATATAAACTGTTGAAAAAATTGTACAAGCTCATACAAGTATTTGAGGCCCTCGATGATCACATCGTCGCCATTATTTATGTACATGCTATATTATTTTTATGGAACAATAAATTATAAAAAAAACTGTTGAAAACGACCAAAACACCTTCTCCTTCCTTCCTTCCTCATCTTAGTTGTTCTCATATTTCAATTGCTATGTTTTGAGTGTCTATCTCGTCGCGTTATGGCATAAGCTGTTGAAAGCGATGTAAACATCTATTCTTTCCTTCCTCATCTCATTTGTTGTCATTTTCAATTAATATGTTTTCCGACAATTGTGACTATATAGACTATCAGTTATGCCTCCGAGAGGCAGGTTTGATCTCCCTTACCATCCTCAACACACTGAACCCCTGAGAGTTCTCGTAGTATGGCTAATTGGAAATCGCTTGTAAAGAGAGAATGTATACGAAAATTCCTTGAATGAACGTGTTTCTTTATGATGCAGTGATCAACATTTCTTTGAAAGAAAGTTATCGTTTATTGTTAAGAGATTTTGTGTTGTTTTAGAACAGCTGGCCATTGGGAACAATGGTTGTAAGAATACCCAAACCCCATGCCCCAGTTGACCAAAATAGCCTTGCAAAGGTCAGGGCAGCGCTACACAATTTATAATGCACAAAGGGCAACTATTTACAAGACCAGAGGGGTCAATCCAAGGGTCTTTCTTATTTACCAGAGGAGCAGAAATTCAAAATAATACTAAGTGATGGCAATAATGACAGGCAATATGCAATCTTTCTTAAAACCATTCTCGAGATTAGACGATCTGAATTGATGAAACCACAGGAACATTGAATGTGTCTTATAAACTTATGAAATATTTTAAAATGTGTTAATGAATTAACATTTCTGTGCGATGTGCACTAATAATTTGCTTTAATGTCTCTCATGAATCTTTTTAGAGTTGTCAGTAATTGAACATGCATATGTTTTTCCTGTCTGTAATATCATTACAGGATATGGCCACAGTACCAACCGTCCTGGCCACCACGGTACCGTGGTGGCCCGGACAGTTGGGAGCAATGCTTCCTGTCGTTCGCACTCCCTAGAGAACGCTACCCACCTGGCCGGCACTGGCGTGCAGGTCCTTATCTATATGGGTCAAATGCAGCCAGCTAGTAGCAGTATACGATGGAGTGTTGACGCTAGATGTGACAGCCATACAGATTTCCACTTGCAGCAGAAAATTGAGTATAAAAGCGGTTTTCATGGAAATGACTACAAGAAAGTGGTATATTTAGTTTAGGAAGTATACGATACTCCTTAATATAGGAGTTTTAGCATGCTCTTGAGGGTTGAAAGTTGTAACAAGTGACTTTAAAAAGTTCTGTGTGACCATATCCTGTCATGATGATTATCCATACTAAGTGAGACTTTTGATAAAGATTATATCATTATAATTATCATTATCATTATTATTATTATTATTATTATTACTATTATAATTATCATTATTATTATTATTATTATTATTATTATTATTATTATTATTATTATTGATGGATCTAAGAAAGTATTCGTGGTGTAGAATCAGTGTGTGGTGTGCCCACCCTTTCCTTCTGGGTAGGAGACTATTGGTAAACACCAATCATATCGATCAGCCTTTATCGTCTATGTAGGCGAAATTCGTCTGGATGCGATTATAATTCTAGCTAAATATTTCAAGAGATTTGTTGGTTGAGATATCACTTATTAACACTGCCCCTCAAATATATTCCTTAGAAATGTTTTCACTACGATGGTGCAGGTGTGTACGGCAATAAAAAAATGATTTTTTCCCCCTGTTTCTCTGGAAAACGTCAGATTTTTTTTTCTTTTTTTCTGCCGTTCACACCTGCACCATCGTACTTCGGTAACAAAGATAGCATACAGCGATTAGGAGATGAATGGGTTTGGGTAAAAAAATAGTGACAAGATTGGATAGGGTCAAAGATACTCTTATACACCCATTGGCAGTAGGTTGACTCACCCCTATCCCCCACCCCATTCATATCTACCGATACCCCACCCTACCCACCCAATAGCATACGCCTAGTATGAGTCAACCACTGGTCTCTTATAAGGAAGACAGCAAGAGAGGATACTGTATCTCATTTATCGTCGGTTTTTCTGTCGTCAATCACAACGTAGCCAGCCTGTGGTTGATGGTAGAGAAAAGGGCAGTGCCCAGCGAAAACCACCAACCAACCCTAAGTCACTGGCAACTTCGTCACGCGACGCGAGGCGGATAATAGCCCGGGTAGCCTAGATATTTCTTCGGCTGTCATATTTTTCCTGCCAAGTTCTTCTGTTACCACTGACACCAAGTGGTCAGGGTGGCAAGATTGGCCATATTAGTTCACATTTATCTCACCAGGTGAAGAGGACTCAGTTTGAGTAGGACAGCCGCTGAATCCACTACAGATAGGAGGAACGAGTGGTGCTATCTATCTACCATTGCTGACACTACACCACAGTGGTTGGTCAACTCAGAAGGGAATGTCAACTTTTCGTGAGAATTAGCCTAGTCTATCACCCGGGTAGTGGTGAGAGAGAGCAAGCAGTCAGTGACAACGTCTTAAGCCAATTCGCGAACAGGGCAAGCCCCGAAGGGCCTATGCTTTGAGGGTACTTTATGCTAAGTTAGGGGTAAGTTAATGTTTTCGTCAGACATAAAAACGGAAGTTACCCTGTACGACAGAAAGAGTTAAATACCCTCCTTCCTGTCAGCGTTTTAGAGTGTATATTGATATTGACACAAGCGGTCCAACCTGTGTTGATATAATCACGAACTCACGGAGGGAGTGTAAGGTAAATAGAACGAGAGGCACGAACAAACACAGCGGTAATACCTGGTGTAATACCTGGTGTTAGACAGATATGTTAATATGGTCCTACATCAAATCTAGGGTCGAATTAACCTATTTACATCTGAGTGCACAGCTTATGATATTATGTTTTAGAGCATTGCAACACGGGTAGCAGTGGTAGTTTTGCTAAAGATGACGTTGGATACAAGGAGTAATTCATCACATGGTAGTAATTGACTAAAATATCAACACGTTTTCTTTTTTTTTTCATATGGATTTCGGCGAATTACAAAAGTTATTTGTGCCCAACTTTTACACATGAAAAACGGAGCTAACAAATCGCTGGTTTCAATCTATTTCCAAATTATTTTTTAAAGTATCTTGTATTCAGACGGCATTTGAAGAGCGTCGAAGGGGTAAATGATCTTGTGCAAAGAACCCGCATGACTCAAATCGTGGACAATTGCCAAAAAGCTAAAACAAAGACTAGTTAAAAACCCAAGTATCATAGCAAGTATGTCAATTACAGGAAAACATCCCTTATATGCATTCTCTAAATAAGAATACGCATAAGTGATTAAATAATCGAAATAAAACTGCTTGGCCATGAAAGTTGGCCACATTTCGTGCCAGATTGCGTAAAATTCCTTCGAATTTAGGATAACATACAAATGTTTAACCCATTTGCATCTAGAGTATACATGCTCTCTGGTAACCTTGATATTAACTAGAAATTAAAGTAAAATCTTGGAAAATGAAAGGAGATTGTTAAACGTTACCGGAACAACACCTTCGAGTCCAATATCTCTCAAAACTTGCCTTTTTGACTTGATGTGAAGAAAAAATAGCATGCTATACTAGTCACTCCTCATGGTACACGTTACGTTCTTATGGCCATTTGGACGAGCGAGGAATAACAAATACACCAAATTAATATGATGCGGCATACCTTTGTTTTAGACTGACATGATTTAACAAGTACACACCTGTTACGGCCAAAACGGCCGGTAAGTTTGGCGATATCTTTCTGACAATCGCCTTTAGGAAAATATCAAAGACAAAACTGATCGCAACTGGCCCTGAGAATCTCCTTTTAATTATTGGTAAAAGTGGTGAACTAACTCAGTGATATTTTCAATGATATCATAGACCAAGATTACACCACCTAACGTAACTGTACCTAACGTATATTTCAGACCATATAAAGGTTCAACTGACTCGAGATGGTGTAAACTTGGAACATCAAATTTTCAAAAAAAAGTAAAAAATCATGATTTCAAGCAAGGCATAGCATGTATACAGGCGTAATTTTAGTTTGGCATTTAAGAGGCCTTGCTATGTAAATTAGGCTCTGTTTGTGTATATCTATGAATATAGCGATGTCCTCTTAGCACTATAAAACCCTCAGTTGACAGAACCTCTCTTTCAAGCAGAATTGCCTACTATAGCTAGCACCTTAACCCTTCTAATGCTAAGGCTACTTTCACCATAAGCACAAGGATGCAAAGATTTTTGAAAATCATCTGAACCGTCATGCTCATATTCATTGAATAGCTCTCGCTGAGTACTCTCAGATGAGTACCCATTTGCTAGGGTTTCAGTCATATTCAAGCTTTTTTGCATCATGTTTGCATTTGTCAAATTAGCTACCAGCAGCTTAAGGGTTAAGAGGTCAACAAGAGGTCAAGGACTACTTATTTAACCTTGAGAGTGATTCGGATGCCACTCGAGCAGGGAAACCTAAAACTGTGGCACGACAGAGAACTCTTGAGAAAATTGGACAAGGGTAACCTAAAACTATGAGACCTGGGAAATGTTTCGGACACTCAGGTACAGAGGGGGGGGGCCGCACCTTAGTTACGTATTTCGCGGAGGAAGGGGTCTTTTTTGAAGACCTCCGCATGTCCGCGATTTTGTAAAAGAAGGGTACTTTTTTGTACCCAGGTACGAAGTATGGGGGTCAAAATCCCCTTACAATCCACGAAACATACACGGCTCTGACGCCGATTGACTCCCGAAGTATCTGGGCTTCCGAGTTTGCTGCTGCCAATTGCTGCCGCTAAACACGCAGAGGAATATAAAATCTAAAGTTAAAATACGTGTTCCCGTTCATCCAATGTCAGTGTTTTGATAAAAGAAGGGGTGTTTATTTAGTGGAAAAAGTCAGCGTTTTTACTAAAATAAGGGTGTTTTTTTGGTCAGAAATCAGTGCTTTAGGGGTATTTTTTAATTTTGATAACGAACGTATGCGCCCCCCTAAATACCCAAGTGCCCCCCCCCCCCCCCGGGATTGAACCCGGAATATCTCAATGGCAATCATGAGGAACTATCAAGTATGGATCGAAACAAATCTAAAAACTAGAGATGGGTTAAGTTAGACCTTGTGGTACCAGAGAAACCGCCTGAAGTCTAGAGATGGATGACTAGAAACTGAAACTAGAGAACCCCATTACATATGGACATCACACAACTATGGAACAAGAAAAACCTGGCAACTAGAGATGAATAAGCCTGAACTATGAAACCAAATAATTCTCAGCTGAAAACAACACGCACACGTGTGTGTAAATTCAAATCAAAGAAACCGAAATCTGATTGTGTTGGGAAACTAAAACTATGGACTAAAAAGACGCTCTTAAAACTACAGATGGCGCAAAGGCAAAGACTTGAGTAAGTGTTTAAACTGTTTCAGAACTAGCTTTACAACTCATAGACGGTTTGATGTAAGAAAATAAAGCAAATATGTGTCATGAAAACTCGCCTGCGTTTTATATGGATCCCTATATACCTGCACAGGTTTTGAGGGTACCCATTCAGGGGTCTGGGTATAGATAACGTAGGAGTGGTGTCTTTTAAATCGTTGAATAGGGTCAATAGGTCTTGGGGTTTAGAAATGGTTGCCAACATATTAGATGAACCACCCTAATACAGAACTAATCCCTGTAAAAAATTCTGGACACACCCCTGCATGCACCAGAACACCCGTGCACCTTTAGGCATGAATGGTGTCAGCGTGATCTACTTGTTGCCTCCAACAATTACAGGGGTTAAGAATTCGCTTTTAAGGACAACTATTACCCTTAGCTATGAGGCCAAAGGCAAGGGGTATCCATGACCCCCCTGTGCGTTAACAAGGGTAGTCGACATTCCACTGGTAAGATGGTCGTTAGGCACGTCTGCCCCGAAACGTATGACACGTGACGACCAATTCATGACAGGAATTTGAATGAATGGGAGTAACACGAGTTAAGGGACATGAATACACCCAAATTCTATGATAGTTGAACCGTAAAACAACACGACGTACGTCAAAAGGTACCTTAGACCATTCATCCCTAAAGCAGTCAACAGCGGTTAGGCCATTATGACTATATGTAGCCGATCAAAACATTTTTGTATATATATATATATATATATATATATATATATATATATATATATATATATATATATATATATATATATATATATATATATATATATATATATATATATACATACATATATATATATATATATATATATATATATATATATATACATATACAGTGAAACCTCGGGATGTGAACAACCCGAAAGTGTGAACACCCCCTATAGTGAACACTTTCCCCGGTCCCATTTTTTTTCTAATACATTTTAGTTTAATGAAGAGTGAACACTTTTTGGACGAGAAAATGATCCTGAGAACCTCCTATAATATATAATATGTGAACACCTGTGTACAAGTAGGTCACAGTCAATTGCATTTTGTGTCAGTTTTTACTGTCCACGCTAAATACTTCCACTTTAATTAATCTAGCCGGGTTAAGTTTAGCATCAGTGATTGCAATTACATTTGTGTCAGATAGTTTTGCTGCTTGAGACAAGGGATTATCACTATTGTGTGGAAAGGAGTAAGGACTGTGGTGCAGTGAATGAACAAACTTAGGATCAATTAGTGATCAAAATCTAACCCTAACCCCAGCTCTCATTCCTTCGATACAGAGCACACCAAAGTATCATTGTGAATAATCAAAATTTCACACAATAAAAAAAAAGGTGACAATGCTCAAGGCAGATATGATTACTTTCCTAGGCACGATGATGCCAAGAGTTGACCTGCCCTTAAAGAAAATGGTGAAGCCGATCCACCGTCATGCGAGTGGCAATGGGAAAAGCCAGAGATCACTAACTACAGCTTAGGTGATCGACATTTGTCGTTGCAGAGTTCATCTTTTTGTTTTAAAGTGCTTATCTGTATCCGCTAAAGAATTACATGATTCTCTATAAGAATCAGGTTCTATGTATCTAATGTAGAATGACAAGGTGAATATATGCTTTACGTCATGTCCCTCTAGTGGTCCAACTTGCAAAACCCCCGAATGTGTGAACACCCCCTATAGTGAACGTTTTGGCCCGGTCCCAAGGTGTTCACTCTTTCGAGGTTTCACTGTATATATATATATATATATACATATATACATATATACATATATACATATATATATATACATATATACATATATATATATATATATATATATATATATATATATATATATATATATATATATATATATACATATATATATATATATATACATATATATACATATATATATATATATATATATATATATATATACATATATATATATATATATATATATATATATATATATATATATAAAAATATATATGTATATATATATATATATATATATATATATATATATGTATATATATATATATGTATATACATATATATATATATATATATATATATATATATATATATATATATATATATATATATATATATATATATATATATATATATATATATATATATATATATATATTCTTAACATCCGGCCCACTCTGATGGTTTTGAGATAAAGAACTTAATTCCCGTTTTGTTAAATATTCGCATTGATCTTCACATATGTTTAGTTGGATAACGTGAATTGAACTTGTAAATACAGCGAAACGTATTGATTCGCAGAAAAAAACATTCAAGACACTAACACATCCAGTACTAGAACTCTATGTGTCACCTCGAAATCTGACCATCCCTAACATCTTTTCTTCGTTGAGGTGAACGAACTTCCTGAATCTATATTTGAAAAAAGAATTTGTGGAAAAAAAGTCATGAGCGCATTATCCAAGCACTCACATGAAATACCACTAGTTCACTGTATGTAAAGTTCAACAAGTTAACGCATTTTGGCAAGCCCATGGCTTGAGCATTTAATGCACCAAACAAACACTGCGCGTTTTATGGGCGGTGCCCCTTTACTTGAATACTAACATAATCCGCAACCATAAGTCAGTGTCAATACCCTGATTGTATAGACGTACACATATACTACAGGCTTCAGGTAACCGGCGATAACTGGACTTAAAGAAGTCACTGTCAATACCCTGATTGTATAGACGTACACATATACTACAGGCTTCAGGCAACCGGCGATAACTGGACTTAAATATGTCAGCGTCATTGCCATGATTTTCTGAACATACACATATACTACAAGCTTCAGGTAACCGTCGATAACTGGACTTAAATATGTCAGCGTCATCAGCGTCATCAGCGTCATTGCCATGATTTTATAAACATACACATATATTACAAGCTTCAGGTAGCCGACGATAACTGGTCTTTTATAAGGCGGCGTCATTGCCCAGATGTTATAAATATAAACACGTACTCGCAAGCTTCAGGTAACCGGCGATAACTGGACTTATATAAGTCAGCGTCATTGCCCTGATTTTATAAACATAAATAGATACTACAAACTTCAGATAACCGGCGATGACAGGACTATTATAAGTCAGCGGTATTACCCTGATTGTATTTACATATACATGTACTACAAGCTTCAAGTAGCCGACGATTAGTGGACTTGTATAATGCAGCGTCATTGCCCTAATTGTATAAACATAAACACGTACTACAAGCTTCAGGTAACCGCCGATAACTGTAGTGCAAGACACGTGATATTGACGTACAATAGTTCAGTAACCCTTATACCTCGTACTGCGAATACGTTTGTTGACTAATGGCACACAGTAGGAAATGCTGATTTCCTACTGGTTAAGGAAAACCCACGTATTAGCCTAACTATTGTAAAGATGTCTTTTCGACAGAGGCATCTTTTTGTAAAATAAAATCTTCATTTTACGTTTCATATTCAACATAAACATATACTTCATTCAAGTATTTTGTATATTTTACCATAGAATTTAGTGGAGCCTTTCCCACATAGATCTGAATAGTGCCGTTCGGTCTTCAGATGATACCAATAATTCTTCAGGAGGAAAGGAAGATGTTCATTAGAACTCTCTCTCTCTCTCTCTCTCTCTCTCTCTCTCTCTCTCTCTCTCTCTCTCTCAAATATCTTGACATATTTCATTTAGTTATCTGTTTTACCCTTATTTTTTTCATTTATTCAAGCCATTGAAGTATCACATCTGTCGTTCCCTAAAGTTCAACCATATTCAAATCGTGGGTACAAAATAATATTTTGAAAACATGTTACATAAAGCAAGTTATCTATTTTCAAGTTGTCTCAAGAAATATCAAACGTCCGTCGACAATTTTCAAGGCGAACTGCAAGCACGAAAGTACTAACAAGTGTGTCAGATCACTAAAGTCCTTTAAGCACGAAAGTGTTAAAACTTCTCAATGTGCTCCACTTTTATTTCGATAGATGTAGGCTCATCGTTCTCGTTATTATTTACTCAAGGGTTTTGACCATTTATGTAATGAAAGGGGTCCCAATCCCTCTATAAACAGAGACGAGTGGTAGATCACATGATCATGCATATAAACAACTTGTGATGATATCATGTAGAAATTTAAATCGTAATAGAATAGGTATGACAGACTGTTCCTCTTAGAGTCATAATTTGTGAATTAGTTAAAATCCAAAGCATTATATTGACTATTTTGGAGAGGAGCGCATTTAAATAACAGCTCTCATTTGGATATGTTTAGACAGAGTGGTGCTTTATGAAATATCTTCACATCTGTGTCAGTTAAGGCGTAAATATGCATAAGTAAAGGCTATGGCGTATTTATACGATGTTAGCATATGTTTAACAAAAACAACTGCACCAGTTTGCAAACGTGTTGACTTTCAGAATAAAAAAATGCACTTTATGACAGAAAAACGGCAATCCCACGTAGGTTCAAAATGAATAATGTAACATAAGGGCAGATGTAATGAACCGACGTACGCGCACTATCATATCAAGTTGCGGTCAAGCTATTTAAAGCAATAGGTACTTAATTAAGTCATGCGCAACCAATAGTACAATATGGGTTTCCGTCACAAATACCTTTGAACAAAGAGCTATTGTGAAAAATATGTGTACGAAAAATGTTCATTATGGTGCAAAGATTGAATTTGTTTCACAATACTTTGACAATGTGACCCCACCAGTGGATGATACACATAATATGTGCACGAAGAATGTTCATTATGTTGCAAAGACTGAATCTATTTAACAATACTTTGACAATGTGACCCCACCAGTGGATACACATAATATGTGCACGAAGAATGTTCATTATGTTGCAAAGACTGAATTTATTTTACAATACTTTGACCACGTGACCCCGCCAGTGGAAACACATAATAGTTTACGAAAAATGTTCATTATGTTGCAAAGATTGAATTCACTTGGCAATACTTTGACCACATGGCCCCACCACTGGACAAACATAAAAGTTTACGAAAAAATGCGCATTACGTTGCAAAGATTGAATTTACTTGACACTACTTTGACAATGTGACCCCACCAATGGATACACGTCAAACGTCAAACTTGGCCAAAACCAATATTCTATTAAATTAAACATCTACATTCCTTTTGATAATAATTTAGTTTAACACTATTGTATTGTATTGTATAATTTATTGACCGTAGAAGTACATTCTACAAAATTACACGCATACAAGAAATTTCTTGGTACAAAATATAAGAAAAGATGAAAATTAACAAGAAACAATGAAATAAATGTATAAAGATAGAGCATCACTTGCTAACAAGAATATAAGAGTCAAATAAAGATATATATCCTCACTGTCATCACTCGTATGTGTTACATTTAATGTATCGGTATAGAGTAAAGATCAGGTGATACGAAATATTTACTGTACAAATAATCCAGAAGAGCAGCATCGCTATACAAATAAAGAGTCAGGATTTTCTTATCCTCCCATCGTTTACCACTGACCAGTATATCCTGCTTACAAATATACATGAAATTTTCCAAAATTCAAACATACTGTCTTTGTCTATTCCTGGGCAGAATTTCCCTAAAAGTGTATAGAGAAAATCATCCGATCTATCCAAAATCCTCTTGCCGACTCCATTTGGCATTTCATTTATCTGTCTAAACAATTCATTTCTGTCAACAATATTACCTTCACACTGTAGAATTATGTGTCTTACATCTTCGTAGGCAAAGTTATCGCATCTAGTACATGATCTTTCACTAAAGTGGGCGCCATCTAGTGAAAAGTCATCTGATTTTAACCTACTCGCTCTACATATAATCTTTATCATCACCTCACAATATCTAACATACTTATAATTCAAATCGGACATCTGCCACCATATACTATATCCTGGTTCGTCCATCACGCTATTTAAAAGTCGACTGTTATTAAAGAATAAGGTAACATTTTTCCATGCATCTCGTTCAATCTCCCATGCTCTTGCCCATACTATTGTTTTCCATGCCTTTTTACTATACTTTACAGTACCACATATTTGTTTACACACATCTTCATACAGACCATATAGAATTGATATACGTAGAATGTCAAAAATTGGGCTAAAATGTACGTTCTTTACGCCCTCTTCGATATTTTCATTAAATTGTACCATCCTAGTCATAAAAACTCTACGATATATGCTATCCATATCTTGTATGGCACATGTGCGAGCAAAAAGTAGTTTTTTAGCATATATAAAGTTTTCAAGGCGCATCCACCCCAAACATTCATAGCTAGTGTTAATTGCAGATCTGCAGTTTAGTCGCTGAAGCTTCCTCCCTGCATATCTGTGTACTTTGTCAAGTTTCTCAATATCTTGGTCACTTAGTACCCACAATTCAGATGCATAAGTTATAATAGGGACTATTATGGTCCAATAAATAAAACAACATAACTTCTGCGTCAGACCACCTGTCTTAATACCGATACCTGTTGATGCACATAGGGCCTTTCTTCCTTTAGAAATCTTTTCATCGATTCTGGTAGAAAAATCCCCACTGATACAATTCTTTAAACCAACATGATCATACGTCTTTTTCTCGTAAACCCTTTCCTTTCCTAGTTTGTAGAATCTATCTTTCGAGTTTCTATCATTTTCCTTCCTACTCTCTCCATAAACTAAGACTGCGCATTTTTTAGCATTTAACCTGTTACTATTGTAATGTCTATAAGTTGTTGCACATAGTTTGCAGCACATTGACTTCAAAGGAGTCTCTGGGATTGAACATGGTTCGTAATTATTACTTACTACTTTTTATAATTTAATGTCTAGATGTTTTCCAGTTTTATTGGCCCCGGAATTCAGACTATATGAAGATCGTATTTGTGGGCAGATAAACGTTACGGAACGAGCCGAGTGTTAAATCTGAATGATAGCGAAACCATTCTCCTCAAAATATTCCCAATATAGGGACTACCTCAAGTAGTGAGTGTGTGTGTGTATGTTCATTTATCTTAGTCTTCAAATGCCGCCATTCACGAGATATTTCCTCAAAATGTCACAAATCGGTGTCCATGCCTACTATAACTGTGAAGATGTCGATTATTTCTTTGCGCATTCGTCATCATCTGGAGTCAAGATCCCCACCACCCGCTTCATCACCATAACGACAACACCGGCCCTTCCCCAACCGCCCACGCAGGGTGGGGTTCCTGTGCCTTGTGCCCAGTCCTCGAAGTGGGTATGATACCCTTCAACATGGGGTAGTCAGACTGGGTACAATAGTCACAAGTATTTTTCAGAAAGTAAGTTACCTTGGGTAGAACACTACTTGTCTTTATTAACGATATTTTGTCGCTAACACTGGTTTTAAATATATAGCATCCCAGTGCAGGTACTACCACATCCGCATTCAAGATGGATTCAACTACATGACCGAAAATGTGTACATTGTTGATATATAAATCAAACGACTTATCCGTCTTAACCCATTTGATATCCGAAGAGTACCTATTGTCTGACACATGTGAAAATATAGCAACAACATAATAATGTTTAACCCTTTTGTGTTTATTGAGTGCGTACACTAACTGAGAACGAAAATAACTCATCCTTTTAAGTATTACTTGAAAAATATTTGAAGAGGGATAGTTTAACTCATCATAAACAATAATTGTGAGTCAAATATTTCTCAAAATATTACTTATGGATCGTGTTATGTTCATACATGCCAGGCAATGTGTAAGCCTCAGATTTGGAAAGGCTAAGTTGTTTTTTCCTATTGGGTTAAACAGCCCATACATAATATATTGCAATTGTAACTCTAATATGATGAACTAATAGCATGTTAGACCATGTTTGGATTCCAGACACAAAAGGGTTAATCTCACCGAGTTCTTTACTTCCGGCCTGGTAAGTGGTTCCTTACTTCAACTCTTTGTCTAATGCAATTGCAGTAGGTTAAATAAGAGCTTCCTGGAAACCGATCTATTTTTGGTACAGACCATAATGCATAATGCTGTCTGCAGTCTATTCTTTTCAGATAACCTACTCGATGAATGGAACACTGAAGGAATGCAGACATAGAGTTTTACGTCGTTTTCAACAGCTTAGGTCATATCGCGACTAGTTAGAAACCCGGAACCGGGAAGAAATTCCCATCTCTTCATGAATAGTTCCAAGGGGTCTTTCAGTTGCGATAGACAGCCATCAACAACGCCGCACATTCATATAGCGACCAGGCCAACCCGCTTGGGGATCCAGCGGAGAATCGAACCCGCGAACTCACGCTTGGGAGCCAGGCATCGGAACCAAAAGGCCACAGCGGATCCCATCGATGAATGGAGTAGAATATTATTCTGTCGTCACCCGACGCCAAAGACAACTTTCGTACATGCTTCAAGCGGAGTTCGAACTCAGGAACTCGCGCAGGTGAGACACCATCTTGACGGTGTTCAATGCATTAAACCACTCGGTAATGGATGTAACGCACTTGTGCTCAATGCGGGCCAGGGCTCGACATACCAGATAGCGCTATAGTCATGATAATCTAATCATGCAAAAACGGCATTTCGGGCAAGCTGAACAAGCCCTCAACTTGACCCGCTTGACTATCTATCATTACAATGGAAATTAAGAGGTACATTCATTGAATTCATAACAAAATC
>OZ012691.1:41823559-41894255 GCA_963942565.1 Maea johnstoni | reverse complement strand
CACTGACTGAGAACGAAAATAACTCGTCCTATTAAGTATTACTTATAAAACATATTTGAAGAGGGATAGTTTAACTCATAAACAATAATTGTGAGTCAAATATATCTCAAAATATTACTTATGGATCGTGTTATGTTCATACATGCCAGACAATGTGTAAGCCTCAGATTTGAAAAGGTTAACAGATGATAAACTAAGTTGTTTTTTCCTATTGGGTTAAAAAGGCCATATAAAATATATTGCAATTACAACTTTAATATGACAAACTAATAGCTTGTCATACCATGTTTGGATTCCAGACACAAAAGGGTTAATCTCGCCGAGTTCTTTACTTCCGGCCTGGTAAGTGGTTCCTTACTTCAACTATTTGTCTAATGCAATTGCAGTAGGTTAAATACGAGCTTCCTGGAAACCCATCTATTTTTGGTACAGACCATAATGCATAATGCTGTCTGCAGTCTATTCTTTTCAGATAATACTCGATGAATGGAAGGAATGCAGGCATGTGGTTTTACGTCGCTTTCAACAGCTTAGGTTATATCGCAATAGGTTAGAAAACCGGAAACGGAAAGAAATTCCCATCTCTTCACGAATAGTTCCAAGGGGTCTTTCAGTTGCAATAGACAGCCATCAACAACGCCGCACATCAATATAGCGACCAGGCCAACCCGCTTGGGGATCCAGCGGAGAATCGAATCTGCGAACTCACGCTCGGAACCACAAGGCCACAGCGGATCCCCTCAATGAATGGAGTAGAATATTATTCTGTCATAACTTTTTCTGCCATTTCATCTCAACTAAAACCACCAAGTAACCCGACGCCAATGACAACTTTCGTACATGCTTCAAGCGGAGTTCGAACTCAGGAACTCACACATTCATTGGTGAGACACCATCACCTCCTACATGTTAAACATAGGAAAGGGGATGGGAATAGTTGGATAGGCAAGATGCGCAATGCTTTAGACCGCACAGCTATGGAGGTAGCACCCAGGGCGAGGAGGCCACTGAGGAAACTGTTGCATCTTCATGCCCCACTAGAATGTCAGCATGAGTGGTGGCTAGATGGCCGACCAAACGTATCATTGCAGACGTATCTGATGCAGATTACGTAATGCGACATTCTTCATTCATCTACTAGTCCAAAGGGTTACATGACAAGATGAACGGCCATTTGGCGCCAACAAAAGACAGGTTATACATTGAAACTTATATTACCTTGTGCTCAATGGGCAGGGCTCGACATACCAGATAGCGCTATAGTCATGATAATCTAATCATGCAAAAACGGCATTTCGGGCATGCTGAACAAGCCCTCAACTTGACCCGCTTGACTATCTATCATTACAATGGAAATTAAGAGGTACATTCATTGAATTCATAACAAAATCTTTTGAATGACAATACAGTTGACAGCAACCTTGAAAAGTCATAGAGGGTAAAGGCGGAAATAAATTGGATGAGAAAAAATATACAGAAATAACATCAGACCTAAAGTCTAAGAAATAAAAATATTTTTTTCATTGTCTCTATGTCAAGGTTAAACAAGGTAATTGCTATCAATTAGGCCGGGCATCCTGACGCTTGGCGGGACTATCTGATCTTGGGTCCAACATGCCCTGTCTGACTATCTGGGTTGGCCGGGTAATGTTGAGCCCTGATGGCCCTTTGTTTTTCAGTGCAGAGAGGAGAGTCACGCGAGGTGGGGCTCTGGGGACTACTACCAAAGTGAGAGATCTACAAGAACGCTTTTGATGAGTCACGGTAAATGGACTTAAAATCCGTGAGACATGTCGTTGGGTGGGGTAGATATGATAGGGGCGAGGCAAGACGTTACCTAACCTCAGGTCAATTCCTAATACAAAAACACTAAAAGCGGTCTGTATTCATATATATATATATATATATATATATATATATATATATATATATATATATATATATATATATATATATATATATATATATATATATATATATATATATATATATATATAAATATATATATATATATATATATATATATATATATATATTTTCATATATATATATATATATATATATATATATATATTCATATATATATTCATATATATATATATATATATATATATATATATATATATATATATATATATATATATATACACATATATATATATACATATACATATATATATACATATATATATATACATATATATATATACATATATAAATATACATATATATATATACATATATATATATATATATATACATATATATATACATATATATATATACATATATATATATACATATATACATATATACACACACACATATATATATATATATATATATATATATATATATATATATATATATATATATATATATATATATATATATATATATATATAGTGTAAAAGGTACGGTTTTATTTCCCGAATTGTGCATGTTAAACATAGGAAAAGGGATGGGAATAGTTGGATAGGCAAGATGCCCAATGCTTTAGACCGCACAGCTATGGAGGTAGCACCCAGGGCGAGGCCACTGAGGAAACTGTTGCATCTTCATGCCCCACTAGAGTTTCAGCATGACTGGTGGCTAGATGGCCGACCAAACGTATCATTGCAGACGTATCTGATGCAGATTACGTAATGCGACATACTTCATTCATCTACTAGTCCAAAGGGTTACATGACAAGATGAACGGCCATTTGGCGCCAACAAAAGACAGGTTATACATTGAAACTTATAATCCCTAACAATAGAAAACGGGTGTATTAATTGAGTCTGTCTTACTGAGTAGGGAGGATGCAGAAAGAGAGAGAGAGAGAGAGAGAGAGGGGGGGGGGGGGGTGAGAGAAAGAATGAGAGAGAGAGAGAG
Organism: Maea johnstoni; assembly: GCA_963942565.1. Classification (NCBI taxonomy): domain Eukaryota; kingdom Metazoa; phylum Annelida; class Polychaeta; order Spionida; family Magelonidae; genus Maea; species Maea johnstoni. Next base: position 41,891,380 of record OZ012691.1, on the reverse strand, counting down.
AAAGATGATGATGTGGATGAATGTGCATGAGCGGTATCAGGTTTCCGTGGAAATGAGAGAGAATGAGAAAATGAGAGAGAGATGATAATGAATATGAATGTGCGTGAGTGGTATCAGGTTTCCATGGAAATGAGAGAGAGATGATAATGAAGATGAATGTGCGTGAGTGGTATCAGGTTTTCGTATTGGTTGAATGATTGAGTGATTGATTTATGATTCTCAATAATGGTTGTTTATAATATTTCCACAACAGATGCTCCTGGCTTACACGGTTACCATGAATAATAGAGGAGCTAGTACGAGTGTCCTACTCAAGGTGATCGACTTAAAGGCATTCAAGTTGACAGAATCCACTGTAGGTATTCGTAAATCCCCCAAGCACTTAAACTACATGCGTAAGTGATCGCGAGGAATGTATGTTTCAGTCAGAGGATATCAATGAATTGTCCATACGTAACAAGACGAACGATTGGTTGGTATCTCCGAAGCCGACAACTGATAACAGGGTTACTGATTGGTGCACAATGCGCTGGACTACACAGCTATGGAGGCAGTGCCCTATATAGGGTATTTCGTGTACCGTATTAATGCAGCTACCATCGCTGCTTAATTGTGCATATGTAACAAGACTAACGATTGGTTGGCATATCCGAAGGCGACAACTGGTAACGCGGGCGCCGATTGGTGGTCTGCATCTTCAAGGTGACGTTTTGTCAAGTAACTTGAAATGGACGGAATTTGGAGTTTCGTTTTCACGTCACTTTTTCTGCCATATTGTGGCTTAGTTGTAACTAGCCAGTTATAACTTGAAATGGTATGGGATTTTTTGTTTTCTTTATTGACGTTTAGTTCCTATATTGCATCGCAAGTTATTCATCTAATGGTAATGGATCCAGGAGAAACCGCCGATTTGCAAATCCACTGCCAGTTTTGTGACATGCCTCAAACAGGTGCCGAATGGATGGTGGACCTTGCGCCCAGGTGAGTCGCGACTGGTGGACCTTGTGCCCAGGTGAGTCTCGGCTAATAGTCTGCTCAACAAGTATAATTAAAGCAATGATTTGTTTTTAATAATTCAATGAGGAATATGAATATCTTTATAATCGATTGTTAACAAATTGTATTTTACTATATGTTTATCTACTGTACGAGTGAAGTAAAACGTAGGCAAATAGGTAGAACACATGTAGGCAAATAAACAGAACAGAGTAAGAGAAACAGAACAGACACCAAACACTTAATAACTAAGACGTGGGGAATGTTGTGCCAAATGTGCCTAAGGATAGAGTTGATACTATCAAAATAAGGAATTCGAAAAATGTTAATATATAGGCCAAAGGCGCAATGGTTAAAGTGCTTGGAACGCAGCCTGCACAACTGGCAACTGAACAAGACTTGGGATTTAAATACCTGGGAAAGTTCCATTACTCTAACATATGCATCTATTAATGCCATTTTTATTTCGAAGTCTTTGCAATCTTCGCTGAAATAATTGTCCAGCTAAACAACATGCCAACCAATTTATATTTCATCATTGGCTACACACCATGGGAAACACTCACACTCATGTGCAAAACAATGAGCAAAAATATACTATAGTGAAATATACTATAAAGATATTAAATAGTGTTTATTTTGTGTGTGTTTAAGAAGAACAATATTAGTTAGATATATTCGAAATATCACCTTCATTTTGAACACACTTCCGAAGTTGTGAGGAAGTGCGAACGCTGCTAGTGAGAATAAGGTCAACAGGATTAAAGTTATAGCCACATAAGCCTTTTGGCATACTAACCCGGTCTAAACTACACCCATTCGAGTTCAATGGGGCCTTATGGTCTAACATCCGCATACACAATGAATGGGAAGTAGACCAGTGAATATGAAAATGGGATTTTTTTTGTATTGTAATTTAAGCAAGGCACAAGGAATGTAGTTTTAATGATGAGACTAATTTTTGCAATTCGTTTAAACGTCATATTACCCGATGTAAAAAGTCAAAGTACTTAAAACAATTGGATATATAGCTTATACATATATTTTATTTTATTAAAGAGACACCTGGCTAAAGATTGAAATACGATTACAACCGGCATCATTTAATTTCTCAGCTTGATAGCACCTCTACGATACGCTTTACTGAAAGATCCTTTATAAAAATGCAAGCACATAAAAAAGAACTTCCATTGCACATTCAAAAGTACGTGATAATTGGCATTAATCATCAGTATATCAAACTACTTTTATATACACCAACCTGGGTGATTGTGTGAAAGGTCTTTAAATATTACCCGAGGTAAGACGTACCTTAACACACGAGAGAGATCCATGTTCATGCTTTTACAATGTATTCCCCAAATCTTAATCCACGTACTGCAATTTTGCCCTATTGTTTCGGGAAGTTCGCAAGGCCAGCGGTCATCCGTATAGCTCTCTACGGTCACGCTTGACCGTCCGGCCTGTGGCCGTGCTGTCACTACGTGTTTGGGATAATAATAATGATAATAATAATCACTGTGTTACTGACCAAATAAGCAGGGGACAGCTAGTCCGGCCGGTCAAGGCCAGAGGGCCAGGTCAACTGTCAACGTTGACAATCACCCATGATTTGTTTGTGTTTGGGTGGATTTTTGTCGCTTGTGTTATTATACGAGTACATGCCAAGAAACACGAGGTAATGGGAATATTGGTATGACCCATTGACCGATTTCATGTGTTTATTTGCGTGTTAAGTTAGTGTCTACTTTTTTCCCCATATTGTATGTGTATTCATTTCAACCAAGATGGTAAACAAAATACTATACTATACTAACGGACAGTCCACGTGAATATCATTACTGAAATAATGTAAGGTTTGAGTACCTCCCAAAAATCCGGAACTAGGAAAATACCTTCTGTTTAAGAACGGTCTGAGTGTGTCTTTTAGTTGCTAAGACACCAAAGACAGTCCTCCGCATTGCCACACATGTGTAAAGCTGCCAGGCCATTTTGCTATTAAATGTGGACCCAAGCGAAGACATGAACCTAAGATCGCACGCTTGGTAGACAGGAGTCTCTCAACTCGAGCACTGGGGACATTCTATATCATTCATTAACTGTTCATGTAATTAATGAGTTAACACAAAGGTTGTGTATTGGATCATGAGGACACTGGGTTTGAATAACAAATGAATTCATCCGTAATGATTCAACCACTTCATGCTTCAGGATTACTATTGGAATTGTCGGCTGGATCTTTGATACTTTTGACTATACTTTGCTGTAAAAGTTAAGAATGAACTTACAAAATAATTGAAGGAGAGTCGCTGACAATGTTCTGATTTGCATTTCTCCTTCAAATATTTTTCTAATTATGCTCTTGCCTGAGAGATTTCACAAACTATGTCAAGCTGTTTTTGACTGCCACACGCATCAATCGGTTAAGCCAAACTCATGATTGAGAACCCCCACAAATGAAAACCGTATCGCTCAATCGCAATGCGTTCCTATTGTTCATGAGGCCCTGTACATGTACCCCAATAATCCTTCCAATACTGAAGCTGCTTTCGTTAAAAGAACAGTGACACCAAGATTTTTGAAAACCATCTAAACCCTGCCATGTTGGTATTCATTAGATAGCTCTCGCTGAGTGCTCTCAGATGAGTACCCATGTGCCAGGGATTCAGTCATTTTCGTTTTTGTGCATGGTTTTGTATTTGCTGAATTAGTCACCAGCAGCATTAAAGGGTTAAAATATCGTCCCTTCGAATCGAAAATTAGTGTACGGAAGAAGAGTTAACTCTCTAAATATTGAGAGTACGTGGGAAGAGGAAAACGTGGGTTTTCTGAACTGCTGCTTATTGATATAAGAAAGTGTGATAATGTGGAATGTTAATCCTTTCCATATATAGCTGCAAAATCTCAACGTCTTCCCAAACTACAGGGTCAATAAACATACACTCTACACACAATGAAGTTGCCTTGCACTGGCGGTAGTAGTAGTAGTAGTAGTAGTAGTAGTAGTAGTAGTAGTAGTAGTAGTAGTAGTAGTAGTAGTAGTAGTAGTAGTAGTAGTAATATTTGCAGTATCAGAAACTGACGCACTATTAGTAGATACTGCAGCTATCATAAATACTAGTATCATTACAATTTTATATTCTTAAACGTTTGAGTTTAACATAATATAATATATATGTATGTACGTACGTACATACAAGCACACGTACGTACGTACATACATGCATACATTACATCCATACATGCATACACACACATACATACATACATACATACATACATACATACATACATACATACATACATACATACATATATATATATATATATATATATATATATATATATATATATATATATATATATATATATATATATATATATATATATCATTTACACACCTTACTGTTGAATTTATATAACAGGTGTTGTACGAAGAATAGGACGCACCCGTATCACAAGCTCGCTCTGTGCTTAGCTACGGTGCATTGCTTAGAAGGAATGACAGGATTGGTGTCAAGGTGATGAGGAGGAGGGGAGGAGGGTTGGGGTTGTGTGAACATATGTTCCCGCTACTGAGCAGTGCCCACTACAGACAGAAGATCAAATCGATCGTGGCCGAAAAAGCGTTTGTCCCTGTATGGGGATCTTAGGTCTATTGACGGCTTTCGCAAGTAAGCTAGGGATGTTTGGTAAATTGTCGGCTTCCCTAAATAAACAAGGGATTGGTGTAGAGGAGGGAGAAGAAGGGGGAAAGGTAAGGGGCTGTGGTTAGAGTTGTGAACATATGTACCCACTACTGAACTATGTCTACGGAGTAGCGTCTACAGAAGTAGACCAAATAAATCCGGACCGATCAAACTATCGTCCCCATAAAGCCATCATAGATACGATTTGGCTTTCAAAAAGGATTCGTGTCAAGGTGAAAGAAGAGGACTGAGGGGTATGGGGTTGGGGTTGGGGTTGGGGTTAGGGTTGTGAACATATGTACCCACTACTGAGCTGTGGCCACCCGGGTGAATCAAAGACATCGTGTCTGAACAAAATGTTGTCCCCCTAAAGGGATCTTAAAAACGTTTACGCCTTCCATACTTGAGCTAAGGATTGCTTTAAGGGGCCAGAAGAGGATGTTAAGGAAAAGGGGTTGAGGTTGGGGTTGTGAACACATGTACCCACTACTGAGCTGTGGCCACCCGGGTGAATCAAGGACATCGTGTCTGAACAAAGTGTTGTCCCCCTAAAGGGATCTTTAAAACGTTTACGCCTTCCATACTTGAGCTAAGGATTGCTTTAAGGGGCGAGAAGAGGATGTTAAGGAAAAGGGGTTGAGATTGGGGTTGTGAACACATGTACCCACTACTGAGCTATGGCCACCAGGGTGGATCAAGGACACCGTGACCGAACAAAATGTTCACACCACAAAGGGATCTTATATCACTCGTCAACGTCTAATATTAAACACGGAATTTGTGTCAAGGTGAGAGAGGAGGGCGAGGAGGAGGAGAAGGAGAAGGGTTGGGTTAAGGTCGTGAACATATGTACCCGCTACTGAGCAGTAGAAGGAGGGTTGGGGTCGTTAACATATGTACCCGATAATGAGCTGTACGTACCACAGTAGATTGAATCCACCCCGATAGACCAGAGTATTGTACCCATAAAGTGTTTTTATATCACACGTAATTGAACACACAAATACAGATGAAAACTGGTACCCCCATTTCAACCTGCATACATAAATTGCAAGTGTTCCACACGCCTATAGGCACGTTCGGCATAAAACCTAGCCGTGATCCTTAATTCAACGACCCTACTATAAAACACAGTACCCGCCTCAAAGATATGTATGATGCATATAAAACATCTGCTTTGCAGAGAATAAAAAAAATACGTATGATAAATACCGACTACTCGCCTGTATACATAATCTACCATTTCACCAAATTGAATTTAAAAAATGGAAAAGTTTGCATTTTAAAAGACCACAGAAAGGATATGATAGGATACAGAAGCACTTCGTCAGCCATACATATGGGGAACTTAAACAGTCACAGTATGTTAGCAATTCATAACACAAAGTATGTAGTTGCCCGCCAAGTCACTTTTTGAGACCTACGGGATAGCATTTATCAGTCGTGTGTTTCAGTGATTGCAAAAGTCAGACACCTTTTGTACTGATCTTTACAAATAGGATATCTAACTATACAGGTGGTCATTTGGGAAGTTCGACCGCAGTGAGCACGGCGCCAGAGCTCATGGTAATCCGCCCCAGGCCCTGTAGGTGGCTGCTATATATACACACAGTATAGGTATTGCCGAGGGCAGCATGAAAATAGCCCCCGTGTAAGCCCTGTACGTACCAGTGTGAGAATAGGTGCGAGCAGGTAACATGTTAACCCATTCATGCCCGGAGATGTACTTGACGTCTCGAGTGTCGTCTGGACCTGTCATACTTTTGAAAATAACTTTGGAATGAAACACATAAATTCGCAAACTATTTAAGAGGATGTGCGAGCCATTCATGTCTGGAGATATACCTGACGAGTGTCGTCTGGACCTGTCATATTTTTGCAAATATCTTTGGAATGTTACATTAATTCGCAAAATATATGAGAGGATTTGCGAGCACAGGTAACTTGTTAACCCATTCATGCCTGGAGATCTACTTGACGAGACGAGTGTCGTCTGGATCAGTCATACTTTTGAAAATAACTTTGGTATGAAACATAAATACGCAAAATATTTGAAGAAGGGTTGTAAGAAAGAATTCTGATGAGTGATTCTCCTCCAGATATTTTCTTATTATCGCTTTTGTTGAGAGATATACCCAAAATTGTCAGGCGCTTTTAAAAAATAACTTTGGAATGAAACATACATTCGCAAAGTATCTGAGGGAGACATTTCTCCTTCAAGATGCCGGGATGGGTTGACCAGATCTGGCTAACAGCTCTATAGACGGGGCCGACTCTAATACTCTTTATATATATTGACGTTATTGGTATTAGAGTCGGGGATAACCCGTATACCATACAATGTTATTTTTCAATCTTCCCAAATTTCTCCTGCGAGCAGGAGCTATTGTTTATGAAAATGGTCTTGGGCCTGTCGTATGTGCCGAATTACAAATAGAAGTCGCTCTTTGATTAAATCTCGCTCTGACCTCTCGCAAACTCTGCAAGATGGTGGTGACCATTTGATAAACAAATCTTCTCAAGAAATCTTTGGACTACCATTCCGTAAAAAGTGATTTTACCGACACACGAAGTTAGCGGCACGCATTGCTAGATCATATTAGTCATCCTAGTGCAGTCAGGTATGAGGTAACTTTGACACCGACGGAGAAATTTGGGAAGATTGAAAAATAACATTGTAGGGTATACGGGTTATCCCCGACTCTAATACCAATAACGTCAATATATAAAATGAGTATTAGAGTCGGCCCCGGCTAACAGCTCTTGTACTCGGGTTGTTCTGATTAGTGCATACTATGTTGAACCAATGCGAATTTGAACAGGAGAAAACTTCCTTCCGTGTCTTAATGTGGGGTTACTCATTCAGGTGTACGGCTCAAAAGAGTACATTGCATTCCCAACGTTTGTACACACACGGTGGTATTTTGGACTAGTCGCTGCACTTGGACTTTTATTTTATCGTCACGTCTTCAGTCATATTGTGGTTTAAGTCGTGGCAAGCTAAATACGGAGTGGAGGAAAGCGAAGAACCCGGCGGTCGAAGCCATCGCCAAACCCCATGTCACTTGCAACACTCTCACAAGCTCGGCCGGTATTCAAACCAGGGCAGTGGTGAGAAACAGAGAGCATGTGCATAACAAAATAGAGTGGCCGCAGGTGGTCAATGTGCTGATTTCTCTATTTGACACATTTTATAATAAATGTACGTTGTGGCTAGTTTATAGGCATGTGAAGCTTTTCTGTCGGACTGTTATCCAGAACTCCCCAAACGATTTTTTTGCTAGCAACCGCATGTATCTCCACACTCCATTTTAGATTAGAAGCTATTCACAAACAGAGAGTGACACACACAGTTTCGTATATGATGGATTGATTATACATGAGCTTATTTCTTGTGTTGTATATCAAAGACGGAAAACTCCTTTGCTGAGTTTGTTATAAAACTAAGAATATCGACCAATCCTTATACAAAGGATTGTTCGTTTAAGGGGTTTCAATTTTAGCTAAACCTTGAGAACAGGCTTCCAACACTGAAATATCCAAATGGTTAAGCTATAAAGTTAGTTAAACGCACCATCCATATTATTATTTTGATGTAACACACACACACACACACAAATACACACATATATATATAGATATACTGGTATTTATATATATATATATATATATATATATATATATATATATATATATATATATATATATATATATATATATATATATATACATATATATATATATATATATATATATATATATATATATATATATATATATATATATATATATATATATATATATATATATATATATATATATATATATATATATATATATATAAATAAATACATATATATATATATGTATATATATATATATATATATACATATATATATATATATATATATATATATACATATACATATATATATATATACATATATATATATACATACTTAATATTATATTGAGACAATGATTGGACCGATACCATTGTGCGTTGTTATTGTCCTTAAGATATAAACTTTCAACAGACCCGATGGTATCAGAAAAGGCACTCTACTTAAAGTATCTATACTTTTATTCAATGAGATGATGAGTGGACCAATCTCATTATCTATTTTCCTTTAGATATGAACTTTGTACAGACCAGATGGTACCAGAAAAGATACTCTTCTAAGAATGTCTTTACTTTTACTCAATGGGATGATGAGTATATTCCTATAGATATACACTTTGTATAGACCTGATGGTACCAGAAGCGATTCTCTAATAAGAATGCTTATACGTTCACTAATTGAGATGAAAGGACCGATCGCACTGCATGTTCTTTCCTTTATATATGAACACTGGCCGCATGCCGAGTGCATGTGAAAGTTATGTGTAGAATGAAGTTTATCTCTTCTACCATATTTCACCATCACAAGATTGTAAAGGTGCCTGGCTCATATTGGTGGATGGCAAAGAAAACTGGCTGATCCGGTAAAACCTACTTATCAGACAGTACTCAGAACTTTGACAGATTTGACAGCTCTCAACAAAAACAACAACAATGGCGATCGTGCATACGTGCTCATGTGATTTTTTTTGTACATGTATATAATAACTTGTTGCTTAATTTTAGTTATGCCATGGAATGTGTATAATGTACACAATCCGATTCTATGGTTTAAGCATAATGATATTTATTACGAAACTTAAAGATACAGTCCATTACCTTACAGGTACGTAATGATCCGATGTCTTCCTTGTATGCCACTGTCAACTTAGGGGACCTTAGTACGGATTCAGGTTGCCAATGATGGCCACTTGTTGTAGCTGGCTTTTCAGAAGTTTTTGTACAGTTACGTACAGATTAGAGTGCCTTACAGGATACTTATTGGCCGAGCTGAATAGTGACAACAGTCCTTCAAAACTGTTCGAACTCTTCACGACAAAATGGCTGCCACTACCCGTACCCTGAATTCCGCACCTACATTGCCCCATCATGCGGGTCAGGTGGGGTGCGGAGCAAACAGGAACACCCTAAAAAGGCTAAAACACCCTTCACAGCCCCCAAACTTCCCACCGACCAACCAAATCTTACAGCATAGATCCACTTTACCCGTAGATGGAATTCACCGCAAAAGGTACCCCATAAAGTGTATAAAACTTACCGAAAAAGGCTATCCAAGTTGTTCTGGAAAGTATCGTCGTAGGCTTGGCTGCTACGTCGAAGTCCCTAGGCAAACATATGCAAATGATCCCATCGGGGACCAGGCCCTCAGTCTGCTCAGTGGTACACGACGACGTCACGCGCTCACTTCACTGCGCCCCCTTTCATATGCAGAGCTATGCGCCGAACCTGGGCCCAAGACGGCGTGAAATCGCTCGCGTTCCTTATGGGTATTAAAGGACCAAACCGGTTATGCAAAGGAGGCTCTGTGTAGTAGTACCCGCATTGAGGGTGCTGGAGTCCCCATTCACTAGCTCACAGGGGTGCTATTCTTGGCCGCCTGTGTTTATATACACGGCTCCATGTGTATGTACATTCATCCACTGTAATATAGTACATGCAATGCACAATGGCATTGGAAACGTACATAATACTTCAATAAATGAAATAACACAGAGAAATTGCTATTGAATGTAATAAAATGGGATAGCCATTCATGAAGAAAAGGAAACAAACTGCTATAATGTCAAAATCATTGTTTCTTTTGAGTAACTCATCTTATCCAATAGAATAGCTTTCGTAGTGGGAAGCCCCCACAGTCATACAGTCCAATGTATTGCGCACAAACTGTTCTTTGCGTTACGCTACCACTAAGATCCAGATTCGTCACCTACACGATATATTTATATATATATATATATATATATATATATATATATATATATATATATATATATATATATATATATATATATATATATATATATATATATACATATATATATATACATATATAAATATATATATATATATATATATATATATATATATATATATATATATATATATATATATATATATATATATATATATATATATATATATATATATATATATATATATATGTATATATATATAGATAGATAGATAGATAGATATACATACATACATATATATAAATATATATACATATATATATATATATATATATATATATATATATATATATATATATATATATATATATATATATATATATATATATATATATATATATATATATATATATATATATATATGCGATGTCTTAGACCACTCGGCTGTCGAGGAGGCCCCTGGACTAAAGCACATATTCTAGTTCAGTGTGGGATTTGTGGGAAGATTTATGTTATTAATAAACGTTTCTTTTCTCTGCATCCTTTATTAATAGCCAACCTTAACTTTTATCATAGTCACAATAACGCCTTTTGACAATGCCCCAAATTTGCGTAGCATCTACGTGCATAGGAGTTTCGGAAACCCGATACCCAGATCGCACGCTTATCCCTTGGGTATTTCGTTCATTGTAACTTTTGTATACTATATATTGCGGGGTGGCTGGATAAAGCTCTAACTCGTATGTCACTGGCAGTGGTAAGATACGATGAACACCAAGTTTCATCGCCTTAGACCACTCGACTATCAGGGCCGCCCTCGTCACACTGAGGAACCAGACGTATAACAGCTTGGCCATTGTATATGCAATATCGTCTTCAGAGTTGAAACAATGTACACTGCACCAAAGATTCCTGCCTTCCACCAATCACAGGCATCGAAAAGTGTAGGGTATATGGCGTAACCAAGACTTTTTGAGTAGTTTTTCTTTTGGCCTGTGATTGGCGGAAGACAGCCAACTGTGGTGAAGGTTAAGTAGACCCCTTGGAAGATGGGGTGTGTGTGTGTGATCGTTTGTGGTTACTCACCTTTCCCTCGAAACATCTTCGGTATATCACACACATCACAGCTTCAATGGGGTCTATCTATCACTTGGTAATTGCGAATGGATGCCTATACTAGCGACACCTATTTGTGACATCAGACACTTACTAAAACGCACGTTTCAGGTATACCACGAATAAGTGTATGCTCAACTTCGTCATGCTATGAAATGCACTCTACGTATTTTATTTTGGATGCATATTCCATCGGCATGAAATTCTTTACATGTGGAATATGTATAAGTTGGTGGACAATGAAGCACGGGAATCATGTCGTTACTTAAAAAAAAGATACAAAAAAGCATTGATAGCGAACATGTTTTGCAAGTAAAACCTTAAAGTTTGTGAATTTGGAAATGAAGTTCAGGGAATGTATTTCTGACCGGATTACAGAACACAATTAATCGAATGAATCCACATAAAATGAACTTCTACATCGGTTCAGACTATGCACCATGTTCTGAGCATTTGATTTGATCTAGACACTCGAATTATTTTTTTCTGTCTGAATTACTTGAAGGTAAATTAATTCAAAGAACTGTGTTTGATATATGTTAGTATAGTTCGTTGTATACAAAGGTGTACACTAAGAAAGCTTCCGTATACGTATGTTCATGTACTAGTCTTTCTTTTACTTATTTCCTGTTCTGTTTATTTACCTTACTTCTGTAACGATATTTTCAACTATTATCGGATGGTTCTTTAAACTAGACGTATACCTCCCGGGGTTAATGTCCCCACCATGCCAAGCTTGACCCAGTGCAAAGAAGTCCATATAGCAATCGTAATGCAGTTTCCAATAAAATCTGTCATTTTACCTATTACATATCACTAGAAAAGCCTTTCCTTCGGGCATACGTACCAGAACCTTCTCCTGTTGTGCCAGCCATACTCTTGAATAATTTGTCGCAGCAAAAGATTTACAATTAATGCACATCCACATCATATTAAATATCCATGTTTCAAATCTGGCTGTAATCCGACAATCGGTTCTTGAGATATACTAGTACTGATACGGGCCAAGCAAGATATCCGAAATGCAATATCATTCCAAACCAATATCGTCAATTCTGGCTGCAATCCGACTATAGTGCAACAATATTGAACCTCACTGTGCATCTGATGTTGTTACTATCGATATCTATTGGATGCAATACCGTCCATATGATAACAGAAATGGGAAAGTAGGCACATCTTTCCTTTATTTAACAAACAGATAATTCCAGACTTAAAGGCTACAGGCACTATCGAATGATGTAGCCCAGATGCTCTCAAAACCAAATTACATGTACATCAATCTCTTGGTGGCATTGTTTAAAATAATTACATTATACTTTTTGATACTGGGTGACACACTTGAAGACCTGACAACCACTCTTTACCTTGTATGATGTGAATGTCATATTCGCTAGCAACGTGTGACACGTACTCTGTTTTACATGATTTAATTGTTACTTTATTTCAATATTTGTATGTTCTAGAGTTATATTACATATTTGTAAATGTGTGATTTTGCGTTTGGGCGCAGTCAATAAACATACAATACAATACTTCCCCCACAGAGTAGTGACTAATTAGAACATTCAACCCATTCACAGAAGGAGCGTGCACAGGGTCTGACATACATGAAATTATCCTTATAACAAAGCAATATTCTAAGAGTTATTTGACTGACAGTTCTTGTTCAAATATTTTCTTAGAGTTCCTCTTCATCGTCATTAAACGTTATTGTTAATCTATTACATGGCTTCTGGTCAAAAATGTCAGACCACGCATGGAGCCCAGATGTGAATGCATGGCAATAAAAAAAATAATAAAAAAGCATGGTCAGTCTCACCTCATCCCCGGACCTCATCAGGCCAAGCAGTAAATTTGGCAAAAGGTGCATGCTCCCTCAGCATGCTCCTCGCTTCAGATTTCTCTTGGTGTATGTGCACAGTTTACTCTGCATCATTTCAGATACCGGTAGTACACAGTACTAATGTCACACTTCTGATTCTGTCCAAATTTCAGTAGCGGTCCACATCTGGCAATTTGGTAAAAATATCATATCCTTTAATGTCAATCAGTCCATCTAATTTGATGTTTATAGACATTTTTAATAGGATGTTAACGTTAGCAAATGCAAAGCCTTTTTGGCACCAGCTTTTCACGTAAGACGTTTGTGTTAGCGTATGGATCTTTCTCATAGTCTATAGAATCAAATAGATAAGCAATCATTTTAAAGATTCTGTGTATTGCATAAATAGTTGTTACTTTGAAAAGGATAAATTTTGTTCACGGGCCTCAGTTTCGCCTGGGACTGCTTTAAATATCACAAATAAGGACCAAGTTTGCTCCTTCACACATTTACTGTACAAACAACAGTGCTCAGATGCACCAAACTCATCCCATTTTTGAAGAAAGTGCTTGTCAAAATGTGAGTACGAAGGTTACAAAAACAAGCATATCTGTCAAGGCCTTTCCAACTGATCAACAGGCTGTCTGTTGCAAACGCTCCTGGACCTCTTCCCCTTGAGCAATAAATCGGGAGCCTCATGAGTTAATTTGCAAACAGGTTGATCTATATATACTGAGTTCCCCATACGAGCAAGATCCAATCTTCACTGCCAGACATAGAAACGGCTCGTGTGGGAGGCCTTAATTGGAGTGATACATGCCTCCAAGAATGTTCATTACTTACAAAGATGTAAGTAATTTGCTGTTGCTTGCACCACTTGACTGCCAAGTAACAACGACTACCTGATTGGTTTCCCCCTTACTTGTTTATGTATGCCACCACGTGCACCATCATGTTGTCGCGCTTGTCTGACTCAATGTTCATTGGAAATGAATTAGGGAATGTAATATTGCCATGAGTTCTAGATTATTTCAATAATATGAACAGGGAGGCATGGAGGATACATAAGGGGAATGTAGAGGTACACTGCTGTAGTAGTTTTGTTTTGTGGGAAATTATAAATTAACACAGTTTATATTTGGGGTTTGATGATTGTTGAGGGGTTCATATTTGTGGGGTTTAAGTATATGTGTATGACGGGAAGACAATGAAGGGACAGACCGGATACTTGATAGGTTATATGTACAGGACAGGAGGACAGGGGAGGGTACGGACCTGATGCAGGATGCATGACAAAAGTATGAGGGAAGAGGGAACATGAAGATGGATGAGGCCCGGGGGTGACGAGTCGTCTGGGTGGTAGGGGAGATCTACTATTGTGGATGGTTTGTGTTGCACATGTAGCCGCCCAGATACAATTATCAGAAAGCAGTAAAAAGGGTGCAAGGGTTTCGGTACTGAACTAGGTGATTGATATGCTTTCGCTTCTGTCTCGGACCATTTTCCATTGATTTCACCCCAAGACACAAGGTATGCTCCCCAGCTAGTTATGCTTGCATGGAACACAATAATTTCTTCATGTTCCTGTGGATAGACTGATATCCCTTTGCGTAAATATGTATTCTGTTCCCATCATAGGATATGCTCTTTTATTAAAGGAAGAATTGGAATCGTATCTTCTATATGAACCTACTTGGTTCCCACCATGCCAGTACAATTTGGAATTTTGATTATCAACAGATTATCTGAGAATAACTAGCCAGTTGTAAGTGGTGAAGGAAGCTGCAGTACCCAATGAAAACCACCGTTCTACCAAAAGTCACTGGCAACTTACACATAGCCAGCCGGGTTTCGAACCTGGGCAATGGAGAGAGACGGCAATCCCTTAGACTTGGTTATCAGAACAGGGATCTGCCATGGTCTAGTGGTTATGATGTCTGTCTGAGTCTCTGCTGGATTACCCTAATTGGGTTGGCCTGGTTGCTACATAAATGTGCACCTGAAAAAACCTTAAGAATTATTCATGGAGAGAAGGGAATTTCTTCCCAGTTCCGGGTATCTACCTCATTGCAATAAGACCCAAGCTGTTAAAAGCGATGTAAAAACCCACTCCGTCTTCCCTTGTCTCCAGGCATAGTTGCAGTGGTCTTGTGAAGTCTGCCCAATTCTATTTGGAAGATGCAAATGTTTAACAGACCTAGAAATGAGTCACCATCCGAATATTCTTTTCTAGGCTCTTCTTATTTGTAATGAAAGAGTATTTCATTATGGGTTTCATATTTTTCATTGTTATTTGGACTGGCAGGGCTAGTTACTGGTATGACCAGTTACTAGTGCTGCCATCTATATGTGGTTTCACCTAGGCAGTTTTAGTATCTATTTTTAGTGTCTTCTCCAGTAGTGGAGATTCACTTGGAGGAGTCACATGATCTCCTCTGGGTATTTTGACAGGGTGCTGTGTCACTGACTCACTCAGCACATGTACAGCCTTGCAGCAAGAGGGTTTCTAAGGGTTTTCTACTTAATAATAATAATAATAATAATAATAATAATAATAATTGGAATTTATATAGCGCCTTTTCCATTCATAAAATGTTCAAAAGCGCTGCACATTGTCATAGTTTGAGTCATAGTCCACAACGCCTCAATGGGCGAGCCTGTGTGTTTTGAGACACTTCTTGAAGGCCTGACACGATGTAGAATCCTTCAGGTGTTGTGGAAGCGCATTCCATAATCTCGGTGCACTAATGGAGAAAGCGCGATCTCCAAATTTGAGTCTAGTCCGAGGCTCGTCCAGAAGGCCCTTTGCTTCTGATCGTAGATGGCGTCTGGGTTTATAAGGCACGAGCAGCTCCTTGATGTACTTAGGTGCAAGCCCGTTTAGCGCCTTGTATGCCAGCAGTAGGACCTTAAATTGGATGCGGAATTTGATTGGTAGCCAGTGAAGCTTGATGAGAACAGGTGTGATATGTTCATACTTCCTGGTTCTCGATACTATCCTTGCTGCACTGTTTTGTAGTCGCTGCAGCTTTGCAATCAAATCCTGTTGTATTCCAATTAGGAGAGCATTGCAGTAATCCAAGCGAGACATCACCAGTGACTGTATCACTGTTTTTGTGGCATCTTCTGTTAACACACGTAACGACAGCGTATGTTTGCGGATGCAAATAAAGGTTTCTGTATGTAACTACGAAGCCGGTGTTTTAGCTGTTACCTGCCCACCAGCTGTAACAGTGAAAACTCTGAGTCAACATCTATCCAGAGTGGGCGTAGCACTTCAGTGAGTGGTACCTTCAACAGCGTGTGCCCTCATCTCTACTATATCTACTCTACATTCTACAGCCTTGCCTGTGCGTTCTACCTGTGAAATCTTCTACACTAGTGTGAGTAGTGTCTACTACTGAGTGTGTGTGTGTCTACATGAGGTTTGGTGGAAATTCTCCTGCAACTGCCCTTCAAGTCATCCTACGGTGTCTGACAGACCTTCAACGTGACAATCTGCAGAACTTCATGGTATCAAGACACTGACTACAAAATGGTTTCAACACAGATACAAGGACAGATTCAAGGTATTTCATAGACTATTGTGAGGGTGACATCAACATTCTCTCATATTTTTGTGTACAGCTTTATCCATGTATAAGTTGACAATTTTTCTAGCAGGTTTACTGGCTTTGCCTGTGAGCACTGAATGGTTTATAGAGCTAGATTCTGTTTTTGCATGCACAATGAATACCGAACCGAAAGAGAATGTTCCTTCATTTATTGAAGGTCAAGATATAGATGAGTCTGAGGTACAAACAAGTAAAAGGGTGAAAACATTCACTGAAAAGGGCCTTCTATGGCATATTGCTGAGAAGCGTAAATTCCTTAGATCTGCTGTTGGTACCTGGTGTCGTCATGCTAATAAAATAGAAACATTGTTGACAGACACAAGTGACACTGCTTTACTTAAGAAAGAACGTGACTCTTTAGAGGTTGAGATGAATATTGTTTCAAATGCCTATGAGTATTTAAATGAGTTATTAACTGTTGATATTGAAAGTCAGGATTTTGTCAAATTTGAAAATACTCAAAGTGATCATTACTCCCTCGTGAGAAAAATAAGTGAGGTTTTAAGGGAAATTGACTCTCAAAAAGCGTGAAGCCAGCAAAGTCATACAAATCTGCACATAGTCAAAAATCGCGTAGGTTTCATTCGTCTGGTTCAAATGTTTAAAAGAAGGCTGAATATGCCACTGAAGCTGCTGGTTTAAGAGCCAAGCTTAAATATGCAAATATTGAGACTACGAAACAGGCCGAATTGGTTAAGAAACAAGCAGAATTGGACAAATTGCAAAAAGTTAGATATTGGAGAAGCAAAATCGTGTCAGGATAAACAGGAGGCAGTAGTTCTAATGCTGATGCACTATTCAATAAAGGAGTACTTGTCATTCTTAGAAATGTGGCAGTGTAGCGGATACCTGGACCTGCAGGAACAGCTTCACCCAAGTAAAAAATCTAGATTTTTCAAGTGAAAGATTTCGCAAAGGCATTTGACACTATTGAATGGAGTTTTATAAACGAGGTGTTTAAATTCTTAAATCTTGGAGAAAAATTCTGCAGTCTGTTGAAACTCTTACAAACTACCTCTTTCTCTAGAATTGAACAAAATGGTTACCGCTCTGTCTAGAGGATACAGAGAAGGGGACACCATATCCCCTACATCTTTGGAGTTTGTGCAGAAGTCTTGCCACATGTTTTAAGAGAATGCAAGAATGTCAGGATTATACTAGTACATGGCAGAGATGAAAGTATCTCAGTATGCTGACAACACAATTTTATTTCTTGAGGAAGACTTGTATAGTCTAAATTATTCAGTCAGAATTCTGAAGTGGCCCAAGAAAATCTCAGGCCTGGCAATTGATAACAACAAAACAAAGAAGCAGCATGTGGCAATAAATGGGAAAGAAGGAAGGAATGGGGTTTTAAGTCGCTTTCAACAGCTTAGGTCATATCGCAACAAGATAAAAACCCGGAATCAGTAAGAACTTCCCTTCTCTTCACATAAATTTCAAAGGGGTCAGTTGCTGAAGAACCATAGCCCTCCACAATGCTGCACATTTATAGAGCAAACAGGCCAACCCGCTTGTGAGGATCCAGCAGAGACTTGAATCGGCATCGTAACCACTAGACCAAGGCAGATCCCCTGGCAGTAGATGGGATACCTGGAGCTGTAGATACAGATTCAAGAAAAAATCAACTAATCCATGCCCATCATGACACCATGGCATTCGTACATCTAAGAGGTTGAACAGAACCATGGAGTATTGTTAAGTATTTTAAACAATGACAAAAACAAACCAGGAATGGTAGAATTTGGCACAGTATTAAAACTGTGACCCTGAATGAAAGGTTAGTGTGGTAAGAGGAAATGGAACTTATATATCACATCAAAGGCTAAAACTGCAGTGACCAATGAAGATGTATGAGTACTTGTGGGCTTATGCTCATTGTTGTTTGAGGCAAAGGAATTAATAAGGGAATTTCCCATATCAATCTTCATCTGTGCTTCTGGTGTAATCAGCACTCCTTTCTCTTTTCGAATCTGTGCACAGGGGGGTGCTTGAGCAAGCTTTTCGATTACAACAGCTTTTTAGCAGGTGTATTAGGAAGATTGTCTCTTGCTTTTCTTGTAGCCCTCCACTCTGTTGTTCTTGAAAGAAAGAAATTCTCTGTGCTTGTTTATTTTCAGCTTATTCCCTATTTTTTGGAGCTTTTTTGGGGACTTGAGCTCGCTCTACTTGCCATCATCTGTACGCTTTCTGTTTTTCTGCTTTTTTCCTTCAGAATTCTTCTTTCTTTTTTCTTTATTCTTTGCATTTCCTCTCTGTCTTTTTGTTTGGCATCCACATTCTTCTTAGCATTACACACAAATTCTGCTCTATAGAGCTTCATCTGTAAGGCTTGATTGGTGTCAAGACTAGTTGTGATGAAAAGGCATATGAAATAAGTATTTAGCTAGACTATCACTACCACTGTTCCAAAGCTCTATGTGAAATATTCACTTGTGAGTTTCATACATGCTCAATAAGTTCTAATTTGATTGGTTAATTACAGAGTAGTTTGCTCTAGAAGCAAAATGCCACTTTACCGGCTGCTAGGCAGCAACCAAAACAAATAACAAAAGTATATGACAAGGTATATATTTTAAAATAACAATGCTTATATTTAGATACAAATTATGAATGTGACCTCAATTCCCCTCACAGATCATCAATTCGACCTCAACTCAACCTATAAATAGATTAACCTTTTATTTACAGGTAGGGAACAACCATAGTCTTTGTATAAGATTCTATCAATATGAGTCAGGACTTGTAGTCTCTGTAATACATGATGACAATGGGTATAATAAGCTAAATTAAATTATTACACTGGTAGATATTGATGTAAGTAGCCTTTTCAAATATAGATATATTCTTTCTAAATTTAGTAACTAGTGACATAAAAGCTTATCTTATAGAATGCAACAACTAATTTGTGAAGTTATTTGTACAATTTTTGGTCAGGTCCACATTGAAGCATGAAAACCTGCATAATATAACAGATTTTGATGTACTTTGGCAATCAATCCTTTAAACTATGTGATCTTGCTATGGATATCATAAGACATTGATTTGTGACTACAAAAACTAAGAGGACAATCTTTATCAATGTGATACACTAAGGGCCGTATGCACCAACCCCACTTTAACCCGACTTTAGCCTTAAGTGCATTTCAACCCCACGCTAGGCACAAAAATGAATGCATATCTTTCCCTATTGGTGATGAATTACAACGTATTCAAGAAGGATTCTATGAGATGGCAAACTTTCCTGGTGTGGTAGGAGCTATTGACTGCACACATGTTCCTATTTTGCGTCTACCTGGCAATATGGCTGAGCTATTTCAAAACCGGAAAGTTATTTTTTCTATCAATACACAAGTTGTTGGAGACCATAATATGATCATCAGAAATATTGTAGCAAAATGGCCTTGGTCAACCCATGATTCAAGGATTTTTGACAATTCAAGGTTATCTGCTCACCCCATTCACAATCCAGTGAATGGATATTTGCTAGGGGATAGTGGCTATGGCTGCCAAACATATCTCCTTACACCAGTCCTGAATCCCCAGTTACGAAGTGGGCAAAATTACAACTTTGCTCATTCAGCTACTCGTACATCTGTAGAGAGACTTTTTCGAGTGCTAAAAAGACGATTTCCTCGTCTAGCAAATGGATTAAGGATCAGTTTAAGATATACATTGATCACAATAGTAGCAGTTTTCCTGTTTTACACAATATCGCTAGGAAAAACAATATTCCTGAGATACCAGCGGAGGACCCCCTTCCTAACATTCAAGTTAATCCTCTGCCTCAAGGAAATGGAGATGTTGCAGGGTATGCTCTGAGAAGAGCAATAATCAAACAAAACTTTCTGGAATAGGTAAAAAAAAAATTCTGTGCAAATGAATGTCGTCAAGGTAAACAATAGAATTCTCAAAACAAACAGTTATGAACAAAATAATAACCTACTGTTGAGTAATTCCATGTTCATCTTTATCATTTCATTTCTGGCTGAAATGATTGATGAATTGACTGATGCACTGTTTCTTCTCTTTTTGGAAGAGTGTGAAGATTGAGAGATGGATGCAGAAGATGTGGAGGGTTTCCTTGGACTGCATTCCGGTGTTTGTACTGGGGAGGGTTTGTCAGGTGGTACATCTGATGCACAGCTAAGGCTGTCATCCTGGACATTGGGATGAGTGTACTGTGGACCAGTGGACGTTGACTCCGAATTGGCATACTGGAATTCCTCTGAAATATTGAAAAGCATTATCAGATATTGACTAATCAAAGCCACCAGGAGTTGGCTAATATGGCATAATTGTTTACTACAGAACGTGTAGGTTGTTGTTCAACGAAATATGCCAGGGTAAAATAGTTTTGGAACTTTTTAAAGGAGATGTGTTCATTTGAGCATTACCTTGAAATGTGAGGTAAAATCATTCTTCATGTATATGTTATTGATAAATATATCCTAGATGTAGACTGCAATTTATTCCATTCCCATTCATGTTTGGAGGTCAACTTAAATATTGTAATCTGGACCTTTTATCTATTTAGAAGATAACTTTGTAGTTTTTTACCTGTAATTCACAAAATGATAGATTTTAAGGTATGTTGTGGTTTTAGTTCTGATAAACCTTTCTCCTTTTATTTAAAAACAATATTTAATAAGAAAGAAACCACCAATTAAGTCAGTAATTCTTTGGGCTCTACAGGCATAAAAAGGCTAATTACACCCCTAAATCCATGAGCAAAGAATGTATTATGATGATATATCTCAATAAAGCAATGATTTTTATATGAACAATACATTACCATCCTGTGCCATAGTCGTTGTCAAATAGATTCTCTAATGGATTCATTTGCTCTGGTATTATATGGCCCCTATTTGTTCTGCAGTTTCATCACGTGTTGGTGGGGGACCTCCTCCGGTTTGTTTCCTCTCCCTCTTCTCCTTTGCTACGCTCTTTCTGGCTCGTGCCTTGAGGTTTTCCCATGCTTTTTTCAGCTGGGGGTCCGTGCGTGTTGAGGTTCCAGGCAAACTGCTGAATTTAGCACTGATTTGCTCCCATAATTTCTTTTTTTTTTCTATCATGAAGACGTCACATTTTTTGTTTTCAATGATATTTTTATGTCTCTCATCTAGCGATATCAGTTGCTCTTGCTCATACCCTGAGAAGGGCACAGAGCGCTTTCTAGCTCCTTGAGCCATGCTGCTAGTGTGTGAATGACCCAATTGAACAGTGACCTAACCTTGTTACTATTTTTAACCACAAGCTGGGGGGTGGAAGGTGGTAGCAAGCCAACTCACGTGGGTGGGCTTTGAGGTCTATTCATGCATACCAAAACTGGACACTCACCAGAGGGAACTTGTGAAAGTAGACTTTAGGGAAAAGTGAAAGTAAAGTGGAAGTGGGGTTGGTGCATACGGCCCTAAGGGAACTACGGAGACTACACGTTGGAATGGAGACTACATTTACACTTAATGTAGCTGGCTGTGTTTCATAAAGGTAACTGGAGTGAATAGTTGTAGATAAATAGTATCTGCTAGGATGATGCTACCTATAAAGTGTGTTTTCATATAACATCTTTCTCCTGTCACCGCGAACCTGCTACTACCGAGACAACACATTTTAGGGGGACATTTCAGGTACCACAGGTAATCTGCCACTACATCCTTAAATATCTTTTCTGATGGCATTTTTTTGCTGTGGTGCTAGAACATACTCATATACACAAAAGAACCACAAAATATTGATACTGGTCTAATGAATAACTGGACATCAAGTTAAAAAAATTAATCATCTTTTTACTAGGTTTTCGTAACGAATGGGTGATTTTGCTGAGTTTATGATCATTGCATGAATCATTGACTTATCAGGATAGGGTAAAAAAAATCCTGAAGCAAACTTCGCCAGAATCAAGACTAAGATAAAAAAACATCAATTGTAAGCCCCAATTCATCTGCAAAATCAACAATGTAACTATGCTTTAAAATTGAAATGCCATAACGCTGAATTTTGGCCCCGAGACACCTATTATTGGCATTTCCAAGTAAATTAACATATCTTTGTCACTCAAAAAGCAACACACACCTTAGCCACTGCCAATATGCATTTGTATGTAAGCTAGATCATCCCTGGTGTGTTAATTTATGATTTTTGGAAGCGTAACGGTGCCATCAAGGAGAAGGAACCCCTGATTGTGCTCTGGCCATAAGCTGTTGAAAGCGACATAAAACCCCAAATCTTCTCTCCTTCAGACGCTATGGTGGCAGTTGAGGAGACCTCCCTAATTGCATTTGAGTTGTCTAAACAATGTTGTCCAGGTGGCAGTTGGTAAGATCTCCCTAATTACATACGAGTTGTATAACAATGTCGGAAACGAAGAAATTACCTTAAGCTCTTAAATGGTTAAAATTGCTATCCCTTGGTGTTCAACTGAATACCTGTATGTTGATAATCTTGTATTGGCATCCCTTAAGCTGGGTAAAACATGCAGTATTGATAGGGATATCCTAATGCTATTTAGTAGTTATAGAATACTTATATTCTAAATACTGCAGGTGAACTTGGATATGACGGACCACTGTACGACAGATTTTTGCATATGACGGACGATATGCTTGGTCCCAGTCCGATGCATATCAAGTATTCGTCATATGTATACAACGGATTTTGCATATGACGGACCAATTTTCCTGGTCCCATTGAGTCCGTCATATCCAAGTTCACCTGTAGTATCCATAGTGAATCTGTTAATAAGAGATATAAGGTGGGTTCAATCAGTGCACAAAGTGTTACCCTATTCCATTCAAAAGTGTAAGCAGGATATACTATATCAAAAGCGATCTCTCAGAACTTTTAAAAGATTTCCCACAGATGCAAATTTACAAGAACATTGTATTAAAAGAACCAAAATAAAACAGGTCACAGAAGAAACTGGGCTAAAAGAATGGACAGAAAACAAAACCAGGGGATATTGCTGATAGCATTAGGGGGGGGGGGGGGGGGCGTCAAAATGCCAGCGCATCAAAAATGAACAAGAGAGTCACCCGTTAGACAGGACCATTAAACTTCTGAGTAAATAATATGTTCCTGATGATTGGCTGCAAGTCCTGAACAGTTCCACTGATAATTAAAGCCATTAGCCATGATTATAAAAGTGCACAACTTGGCACAACACTCACAAATTTTCTGAGGTTATTATACATGTTCCTAAAGTATACCTCCTTCCTGAGTTGTGTGATATGTTTCTAAAAGCTGCAAAATAAATGATGGGTGATCACCATCACAGTTCACACACAACAGGGTATATAAAACAGTCATTGTCAACATGATCATCCATAGTACATTTAAGGCACTTGGATTTGTTACTGCAGTTGTTCCTGTGATGTCCATGTTGTTGGCAGGTAATGCCTCTCAGAGGATTTGGAACATAGGGGTACCCTTGACCTTTGAATAATCTACTCTGATCTCAGGTGGAATAACACTACCATGGAAATTCAAGGTAATTGTGGTTATTTTACTTCCTTTAATTTTGATGAGCCTTACAGACTCTCTGATCAAAAAGGTTTCAATGATGTCTTCTTATATGAAGGAATGAATGATCGCTTAAAGGCACATTGGCACACAAAAGCCATTTAATGCCATAAAATCTATTAAATAATGGTCCTTTGTTTTTGTTGAAAACAACAACAAAATGATAAATGAAATAAAAGTCTGACAAAACAATGAACATTTTTAAATTATAAGTTGCGCATGCATGGTTGTTTCAAAAGAAACTTAATTCTTAAAATGTAAAACAGGCCAATTTCATGTAAATAGGATAAAATGCTGTCTGGATGAACCTTTTCAAAGAGTTCCTTAAAACTATTTACATTAAAATGTCTATTTCTGGTTTCGATAAAATCAACACAACCAAATAAAATGTTTGACGGTCAAATGACAATCACAAGTTGTGCATTGAGGAGGATCCTTTTTTAAGGGAAGGAGTGAGTCAGGTGACTGTGACCGATCCGTATACTAGCTAAAACACACTCCTCACGCCTAATGATTCGAAAACCTCCAGGACACAGACCCAGCTGAGGATGAATTTCATGTAATTTGTCTTTTGATGGCCTCATCCCACTCGGACTGCCATTCGCGTTTTAAAAGGACATTGATGTTTCTTAAAATTACCATAAGGAATGGAAGCATTTGTGACTCTTCCCAAAAGATGTCCCCTTGAGGGATGGATCTCAGTTCATCGCATCTAATGACACCGTTGATGGTATCATGAGTTCCATAGGGTGAAACTTTCACAGGCTATATGAGAAATTTTAATCCACTCTGCTTGAGCAAGGAAATGGTATGATAGAAAAAGACACAAGTAAAATTATTTTTCGCTTATTGTAAAAAAATCATTTATTTGACACATTGCTCATGACATAGACGGACGGAAGCTTCATAACATTACGAAAGTGATTTTCATTTTCCAAAACAAAAGGCTTGGCAGCACAGACAGAAACACTCACCCCTAAACATTCACACACAACAATCAACTACGATACGATTCATTAAACACAACAGTGCATTTTAAGCGTGAAGTGTTCTGCACTAGAAGAGAAAGTTAGTCGCTAAGTTAACCATATTCCTTTACTTTTCACACTTGTGACAATTTTCTCCAGCAGGTCCCTCTGATAGGAAATGCATGGTAGCCTCTCATGCATTTTATTATTCTGTTTGATTTAGAAAATGTACATAAAATCCAAATTTGGTCAAAGCTGTGGGTCAGCCCGAGAATATGAGATTCATTAAGTCTTAGTAGAATTACTACTGTTAAAAACAGTGATCCTTGTTTGACCAACTTCTCTGGTCCATAATAATTTCATGCTGTCTAATCAAACTTAACGCAATTATACGACAGTTAACCATGAGATGGATAAGAGATGATTCGACCCATTCATGGCTAGAGCACCATAATAATCAATAAATTGCCATTTGAGATTTATTTTGAAACTTTTTAAATTGTTGCATACCCCAATACAAGGACCAAATGGTCAATCCGTCTAGCTATTCTGGTAAAAACAAGACTTACACTTGTGATTTCTATTTCAAAAGTACATCATAATCTATTTTAGAAGGTAAAAAAGGCATCAAGTGTTCTGTGAATCACAGAATAAATGAAAATTTTGGCCAGTCCTCGGTATTTTTTTTTACCAATCTTTGACATACTTTTTGGTCACTCTTAATTAAAGGGCAAATGCACCATCATGATGATTTAGGTTCAAAATGTGCCTATACGTGTCACCTTTCAAATAAGACCACCCGCAAGTCTGTCCTCTTCAGCACTCCTCAGATATGGCTTATGAAAGTTAGTAAAAAAAACTAGCCTGAGTCTGGGCATGGAGGCTGACATTGCAGGCCAATTAAGCACAATTAAGCACAATCAGTGGTATGAAGTGACTGCCAGTCCTGCTTCTGATTGGTTGAGAGATATCAGTGGCTGGAAGTGACTGCAACTGATATCTCTCAACCAATCAGAAGCAGGGCTGGCAGTCACTTCATTAGCACCACTTCTGATAATGTCAGCCTCTATACCCAGACTCAGGCTAGTTTTTTACTAACTTTCATAAGCCATATCTAAGGAGTGCTGAGGAGGACAGACTTGCGGGTGGTCTTATTTGAAAGGTGACACATATAGGCACATTTTGAACCTAAATCATCATGATGGTGCATTTGCTCTTTAAGTGTATTTTTTGCCCAATCTTGAATCTTTGGCATATCCTTGGTGAGCTCTTTTGGCCACTCATGGGTAATTTGGCCTCTGAACTTTTCTAATGGTGTGGTACTTTCTTTTAAGGAGGTATCACAGAAATAGAGACTCGACAGCTATTGCATTCATCTTAGTAAATATCTATATATATATATATATACACATATATAATCAGCTCAACAACATGAATGATAGGTAAAAATATGTTTTTAAAACAATACCATATCAATTATAGAAAAGCTCATCAGTTTCATTATACAATGAAGTAAACTATGGCTAAAAATCGTGAATTTCTGCTGATCTGGATAGATATAAGTGGTAACGAAAGATATTAGGTTATAAACCTCTGGGCCTGGTTATACAAAGCTGTCCTAGGACTAGGACATGTCTTCAGTACATCAGTGAAAATGATATTTACCCCAAATTCTTATTTATGGTTTTTCTAGGTATTGCACAAAGTAGTATTTTTCATCATTTCAATACAATTTATATGGAATTAAAAGAAAATAAGATTTCTTAGTTAGTTTTGAAATGTTCAGATCTAATCGACAGTTATATCAGTGATTTGAGTGCATTCATTTCTTTATTTATATAACCTGGTATGTTAATTGGCCAATTAACTAGGCCGACAGTTACATATCACTCATGTTCAATATTGGTAATTAAGTACTCTGGCAAAC
This sequence comes from Maea johnstoni, assembly GCA_963942565.1. Lineage (NCBI taxonomy): Eukaryota > Metazoa > Annelida > Polychaeta > Spionida > Magelonidae > Maea > Maea johnstoni. Next base: position 41,863,909 of record OZ012691.1, on the reverse strand, counting down.
TAGGGTAGGGAACATCATTAAGATAAGTGACAAAAGCAAATCAGTCAACACCCTCTACAGCTCTATCACAGTGGCAATTTCAGTGGAGAACATGCATGATAACTCTATGTATACCATTATTACTCCTCTGTACCAATAAAAAGCATATTTTAAACATTTCTGATGATATTTTTCTGACCAAACCCTTTCTGGGAAAATATCAATTGAAATGTTAATAAAAACCAATCAAACTACCATCTTCAAATATTTTGAGAATTAGCACTTTATTACTAGTTTATTATCCAGATTATCAATGCATCCAGGAGATGATTTGTTAAAGAGGGAATAATGTTTTAGGGCTAATAATCAGACAGCCATGCAAATATCATCTTTATAAGAGATATTTCTGGGAGATAGTGGAGTGGACTTGGTGCATGGAAATATGCAGGAAATATTCTGTAATACTGTTTCCCTATTGAAATATTTGCAAATGGGTCAACTCATCCAAGCACAGGATTTTATAGCAGTTCATAGGAGGGTTTTTCATAGTGGTGTACCTGATTGTTTATTACCTTTATAATGTCCAGGCTATAGGTCCTATGGAACCACCCATACCCAGACAACATCCCCCCCCCCCCCTTACTCCCCGATCCAATAAATATATATACATTGTAGACTCATTTGTCTGACTGTTTGCAGTGGAATATTTCTGATGGCAGCATATTTTGGTTCTTTTTGGAAATATATTAATTATATCCAACCAATAACACCCCATAAGATTTTTTTTTTGCAAATTCATGATTCATTCCCAAGTTATCTTTAAAAGTGATACATCAATATGTGGTACTTCCGCATAAATGACACTTCAAGAGTACAGACATGCAGTACTTCAGATGGACCATTGTGAGCATAATTTGGTTAAACTATAGCCCCATGAAACACCCTGCTACATCCGTACCCAAAATCCTGTGTTTAATAGGTATAAATGGTTATTTTGGAAGTTGTGACACATTAATCACTGCTATTGTATTCCTGTGCGTGCCGAAGACTGTGGTCCCTCGTCTTGACCTGGTCCACCGCTAACGTCTCCACCTCCTGTTGTAAACTTGCGGAAGAATTATTGAGATCACGCTGTAATTTTGCCCGCCGCACAAACGCGTTGCTCTGCGCATGTCGTGGGCTAGGTATTTCCGATGCCTCACCGTCCAAACAGAGCGTGCCCCCGATCGGTGGGAGGGGCTTAGTGTCAGACCGCGGTCGCACATGAATCACTGGTTCCTTGGCTCCCGCTTCCAGAAAGGGAGCGGGATCGGGATAAGTCCTACTGCCCCGGGGCGTGGAAGGTGGGTGGGGCACTATATGTCCAGCATCGGCCGCTACGATACGTTTGTAACTTCGCCGCCGTTCGTGTTTTGAGCCCTCGCGCGGCGGAAGTGGGCTGTGACTAGACCGCTCAGTGTCCGAGAACTCTCTACTGCGACTTACTTTAATGTTCCTTATTTGCATACTGAGTTCGGCGACATTTCCCGACGTCGTCTCCAGCTGACCACGTAGTGTAATTATCTGTTTGTTTTTGCCTTTCAACTCGTCTTGGTATTTCTTCTCTTGTGCTTTGATCTTTTGCTCTAGAATTAGGATCCTCCCGTCGCGTTTTTCTAATGATGCTATCAGGTCCTTGTTCTGTTTTGTCTTCTTTGAGATGTCTGACTCCAGGGATTTGATCTGCCTTGCGCTAGACTCTGGAAAGAAGAGAAAACTAAGCCATTTTAATATTCTTTCATTTGTGACATTTCAATATTTCAATTTGAATAAAAATTAAAAAGAATATATTATATATACCATACAAATATTCAGACATAATTCTGGCCAGCTATTTTGAATATGACTATTTTGCACCAAAATTTGTTTATTACAAATATGGATGATAGTTTATCATTATCATCATTATCTTTATCATCATCATTATTATTACTATTATTATCATTATTATTATTATTATTTTTATTATTATTATTATTATTGTTACTATTATTATTATCATTATCAGTATTATTATTATTATTATTAATAATATTATCATTATTATTATCATTACTATTATTATTATCATTATTTTCTTATTATAATCAAGTACAGGTGAACTTGGATATGACGGACCCAATGGGACCAGGAAAATTGGTCCGTCATATGCAAAATCCGTCGTATACATATGACGAATACTTGATATGCATCCGACTGGGACCAAGCCTTTCGTCCGTCATATGCAAAAGTCTGTCGTACAGTGGTCCGTCATATCCAAGTTCACCTGTAATTACTAGTTGATATTTGATATGAAGTCCTTCCTTTCAACCCATGTAAAATGTAAAGGCTTTTTATATTATTCCTGGTAGGCCTATTCCTTTGTTAATTAGCAAAACAATTTCTAATAGTAGAGCAGCAGAGGGCCATATTTGGGGGGTGAACCCACACCGGTAAATTACCAAAATGACTCATACATCATATGACAGCTGAGGATGTCAGGAGTTCAAAAAGCTGTGATGCCGAAAAAATCTATCAGTTTCAAGCCATGAAATTCACATGTTTCCATGGCAACATGAAAAAGCCATAACATCACCCTTTATAAACTGGTAGAGTACTAAAATGAGCTTAATAAAGATGCAAATAAGTTAAAGCATTGTGTTGCATTCAACTTTCTCTAAAGGGCAAGTGGGTTTGAAAAAGTGATGTGGGTCCTGACTAGCAGTTATGCAAGACGACATCTTGGAACTGATCAGATACCTCACCTGCTTAACAGCAACAGCGCCAATTATTGATGAGGCAAAGATCAATAAAAGTGTTTGGTAAGGCATGGAATTATTCATCACTATTGAATAAGGCCTTTGTTGTGCTACACGCCGAGATAGATTGAGTTGGAGATGGAGGGCGAGACCCACTGAATGATGGACTGGGATAACCCACTGAATGGTGAAGATCAAGGTAGAAAAACACAATTTTAAAGTTATTAACCCATAAATGCCATAATGAGTTCCAGCACTTGCTAGGAGGAGAGTTGGAAATGTGAATAACCAGTACAACCCCCTCATGTGGCAATTGTGTGAACTAAATGGCCAAGTATAGGCCACAAGCCCTTGTGTAGGTGTAGGCATAGATTTATATCTAGTACGGTAAAACACTAACAACTATTATCTAGGCTAGCAGCCCACTAGAGACTGAGTAGGGTGATAACTCTTCCAATGCTGAGGCTACTTTCGCATAAAGGACAAGGAAGCAAAGATTTCTGAAAAATATCTAAACCCTGTCATGTGGGTATTCTTTGGAAAGCTCACACTGAGAACTGCTCAGTACTCTCAGATGAGCACCCATGTGCCAAGGTTTCAGTCATAATTCCAGGTTTTTGCATCATTTTACATTGGACAAATTAGCCACCAGCAGCAGGGCTCGACGGTCCACAGAAGGACCAGGTAGGCTGGCGGGGCTACCTGAACCCAAAATCAGGTAGTCCCGCCATCATTTTAGGTAGCCCCGCCATTTATTCCAAAATGGCAAAAAGGTTCTTTTTCCCCCTTCTTCATGTTAGTAATGGTACTTATGCTTTTTTCTTCTATTTTGTAGGTTGCATGCTTAAGGGATGCTATATCTTTCTTTTTTTTCGCTACCATTTTGTAGCATTTTAGTGGAGAACTTCCTGAATACCTGAATCCAACTTTAGGTAGCCCGACAGGGCTGTTTTTGGAATTCAGATCTCCCGGGAGATGGGACTATGGTATTTGTCGAGCCCTGAGCAGCATAAAGGATCAAAAAAAGACTTACCTTCATCCGAGGAAGATGTGGTTTGCATGGCTACCTGGAAAGTGAGCTCTGAAAGAAGAATAGGAATAATAGATGAACAACATGCACATGGCAGCGAGTTAACAATGCCCTTTGTGAATAACCTGTGAAACATGATTCATTATCAATGCAAGATAAAACTTCCTAGGGAAACACAATAACCAATTTTTCCCTGAATCAAGAATCTGTCAAAACTTCAGCATATGTTTTGATATTAGTTTACCCTGAAATATCAAAACTAATTACTTACAGCAATTTATTTGTTGTGACCGATATTTCAGAGTCATTACTCACCACCAATATCTGAAACAATTTAAGTACAATTAAGATAACTTCTAAAACCAATTATCAGTTTTGTTGCAATTAAGAAGTCTTCAAAGATTTTCCCTAAATTTCTTGACATTGTTGTGCACTGCAAGCAAAGGGCTCAAAATTAGCTGGAGTCTAGCTAGCCCAGGGCTCTCTTGAATTCTCCTGCGGCTCCCTCAAATTTCTGCAGGGATCCAAAATATGTACTGGTTTCTATACACAACATATAAGTTAAGTAACTATGAAGTTGCAATATCAATTGGTCTCCAAAGAATAATTAATTTCGAGCCCTGGAGGGTCAATACCGTGCCTCACCTGAACATTTTTTCTGTAGTTTGTGAATCTCATCATGCAGTGCCTTGAGTGTTGCGGCGTGCTCCTGTTGCATGAACAACAGAGAACTCTCCAGGTTTGCCTGCCTGGTCTCTGTCATGGAAGCCATCTTTGCCCAGCCCCTGATGCGTTTCTGAATGCCGACGAGCCGTTACAAGGCAGGGATCGGCAACACCACAGCCTAGAAGATAATGAATAAACATGCCAGATTATTAATTAGGTGGATCATGTGATTGTGTTGTGAAACAAACACTGGCAATCAGCCAGTAGCTTCGCTCAAACTTGGTATATCTCATCCTGCAGTCAGCCAGTAGCTTCGCTCAAACTTGGATCAGTGCCGATTCTTCAGGGCCAGACTATATAACAACAGGCAGAATGATCTATTCACGGTGATCGCCATGCAACACAGCTTGTAGAAGTTGTAGTCCCAGGATCCTGCTAGCCCTTCTAAATATTTTACTTCATTTATGTGATTTTACCTTTATTTACCCATTTTTGCCTTAGTGACTTTGTCACTGACATTGCTACTGGTACAATCATACTTTTAAAAAATGACTAACAAATGATAAATTGCATGTGATTGACAGAACAATATTTGATGGAGAGTTATTAGCTGAATTATGGTTAACATTTTTCCTTTTATATATTCCAAAATATGCATTTATGGCGTGCAACAGCACCCGTAACCATCGGTTTATTACTGGGCCTAATGTGATTTTATGGTAATTGGACCCCTCTGCATTCTGCACCTCCACAATATTTATCTCTGTAGTCTGACGCGTTGTTTAGGCAGGCAGGGAGTAGTGCAAGCTATTCTTTTTCTTGTAAGATTCTAGATTCTGTGTTAGCTTAAAGAAGAAATATTTGGAGGCGTCCAGTCCATGCTACTGTGCCACTTCCTTATTGTAATTTTATTAATAAAAAAATTATAACTGCACAGATGTGTTATTGAAATACATGTGGTAGAGCATGTATTCGCATGTACCGTCATTTTTTGTGTTTTGTTGTATAATTCTGAATAGGTAGTCAATTTAAGTATTTTTTTGCTATGTATTAATGAGGCCGTGGCAATTTGAATTTTCTATGGTCTTTATTATTTTATTTTTATTGAACCATGAAGGAAATAGATGTACTGAATTCTTCTGATTAAGCACAGTGTGGGTAGCGGTTGGGATTTTTTTCTGAAGTAGGGGTGTTGGCGATCTTCCGTTTTACTGCACACCTCAATGATTGCTGATCGGAGAATATTGGCCATTATTGCACCTTTGCCCTCTCGCTGTTCAGTTAGCCTACACATTTCCAGCTACAATCCTGCATGTGAAAAGATTGTTAATTGGTCAGTAGTACGATCATGCGGCGAGTATCGACAGTGAGAGCGCAAAAGAACTGCTGAAATTGCGGAATTCAGCGCTGGTTTGCAGACATGGCAAGAGGAAATGTGTGTGATTTCACTTTTTTTACTTCTTTTTTTTATTTGGGGGGGGGGGGGGGGGGGGTGTGCGCTTATCGGGGCATGTGCGCTTAATCGGAACAATACGGTATAAGAAATGGATAGGTATTAAAAGCATCTTCATTTGGAAAATGTAACCAGCTCACACACACATTGCAATACCTTTTCATCATTTAACTAAACATAAAATAAATTTTGACAGAATATGTGCAAAAAGGCTTTTTGACATACCAAGTCCCAAGTCAGATATCTATGAGATATTATTCTAAATTATATTGTCATGTGCAAAGGGGTAGATTTAGATTCGAGTTAAAAACATGACACTCGTATGGTTGCGAAGTTGCAAACTAATCAAGATCTCAATCACAGACATATTATTCCCTAACGAATCACAGAATAGTACTGAACAAAACACGATCGGCCATTTACTCACCATTTTAGAGTTCACTAAGCCAACAATGTTGACTTCCCCTTCGCAACACTGAAAATAAACTAGTGCATTGTGGGTAAACAAACAACATATAAAACTTGGTTAAAATGCGTATAAATGTGTCTTAATCATTTACTAAATTCTTGTTTTTAGTATTTACTTAGATTTTCAATGATTTAATGAATTATATGCAACTGCTTTAACAGTTCTACGAGTTTATACGTGAAATACTCGCACAATCGCGTCATGACGAGAGTAAGTCTGGTGCAGGTTCTTTGGTTCTTTTTACTATTTGCCTTCAGCCTGGTAAAGAGCACCAAAGCACCAGACTGGTGAAAATGGGGTACTAAAGTTTTCTATACAAACTCATTTCCGAATACCCGTAAATCGTCAGCCTACTATGAAATATGTTTCCCTACATGCAAATGTACAAATTAAAGCGAGGGTATTTAGTTTTGCCTATCCTGTCCAAAATATTTCTCATAAGGGCACTGATCTTTGGTACCCCTCCCACGCAATGATTTTTAAAAAAATCATGCAGACCCGACCAATGATTTTTAATTTTGTACCCCCTCAATGATTTTTTATTTCAATCTTGTGGCCGATATTCATGACTTCAATTGACATCCCATATTTTTTTCATCTCAGTAGACCCCCCTATTCCAATAATTTTTAATTATTTGACTTTTAGACCCCCACCCAATGCATATCTTTAAAACAAGGCTCCAGCTATAGAAAAAGTAGCAAATTACCACAATCATTTTAAAAATGGCCTGTCCTGTTATTTATGATATTGATCACTGATAAGGTTGTAATTTTCCTTGAAGAACATGAGTTTTTGATAAGATAGTATAAATATAACAGAATTGATATTCTGGAGGGGGGGGGCTATCCTTTTTTTGACCTGGTCAGAATTTTTTGTCCTCTGGCAGAACACAACTTTCTCAATTATCAGGGCCAGAATATTTATTTTCCCTTTTTGTTGATACACCCCACTGGCTATGATAGATTTTTCTAAGGCTTCACCCCTACCACATGATTTTTTAGTGAGTGTGCTCCGCCAATACCCCCCCCCCCCCCCCCCCAATTAATTACCAGAATAGCCCTTAGAGCCCGTAGTCGGAAATGCGGAAGGCTGATATCTTTCGGTTCTCTAAATTAGGAAATTACTACAATCGATCCATGCACGCCAAATAGCCCGGGTGAGTTCACGCCGTAGACACTGACAAGCGGCCTAATTGGCATACGCGAAATTGATAGCCCATCATTGATAACAAGAAATCATGGCCGCTGTCGGTACTACGGATGTTGTTGTGTGGGAATGGCTGAACGAATTCGGACGGTGGAGACCGTACGATGCTACAGTGAGCGACTTCATCGAAAAGAACAAACAGAATGGAAATAACCTGTATCTTGGAAACACGGATCCGAATTTGGCGATGTATGTTTTGGATCTTCAAAACATGCAACAAATACGCCAAGACACAGGTGAGGAAAACAGCTGATCACTGTCACTTTCAATTTCACCAGAGAGATACATCCCTACATCTACTACTCCCAGATTTCACTATCTCCGAGTCGCTTTTTTGGGAAGTGATGAACTTAGAATTTCGTCACATTTATGCCATATTGTGGCTAATTCGTGTTGTAAATAGTTGTAAATAGTGGAGGAAAGCGGAGTCCCCGGTGAAAATCATCGCCCAACCCCAAGTCACTGGCAACTTTCTCACATGCTCAGAGTCAATACTGGGGTTCGAACCCAGGCAATGGTGAGTCAGTGGCGATGCCTTAGACCACACAGCCACCAGAGCAAGGGACGATCTGAATGACGGAGCCAAAAATTTACAATGGTCACTTTATACCGGTGGTACATGTAGTATTGTCCACCAGTTTTATAAAAGGAAATAAGAAACTTCTTATCCAACGCAGTAATGGAGGTTCTTGACAATATTATGAGTAGTGCAAACAATGATGACCCATTTTCCTTCCTAAAACCCCTATCATTAGTCCTAAAAGCACTCTTTAAGTGACTAAATTCATGTAGGTTTGACCATCTCTTTCTCCTAAATCTTCATCAATAATAACTTGCCTTATATCACCTTTTTTGTGGAGATGGTCATAATGACCCACTGGAGGTGACGATAATGATCAGAAAATTGGCCATTCCTGTAGGTGGCCGTTCGTGTAGGTGGGCATAATGAATGACCCTGGACCAATTAAAAGATGATATTGTACCAGTCGATAGAATGCAGGGCTCAACATTAAGAAAACACTTCATTAGCCCAACAGGGCTAGTTACCGTAACTTTTACTAGCCCTGAAATATTTTTGCTAGCCCTGATTTGACAATTTTTTTCAAATATGGTGATCTTTGTTGATTACATAGCCTCTTTTGATAACATGAAAAGAATACAGTGTATTGTGTTAAATTGAGTTATATTATCATCCAGGTATGTAGAGCCAGAGGAGGGCTTCATTCTTTTTTAAGTGCTGATATTCTAATTCTATCTAGCCCCTCAGGGCTACTCACAGGTAGAACTTACTAGCCCTGACTTTCAATTACTAGCCCGGGGCTACAGGGCTAGCCTTAATGTCGAGCCCTGGAATGAATCCCAGACAAAAGGGCCAGTCCCAGAAAGTTTGTTTACTGAAATCGCTTATCTCCATGAGGTCCAATGACCAATTGCTTTATAGTTCATATTTACCAATTTGGGTTGCATATGGAATAAAAAATAATAATGCAATACCCCAGTCCCCTTTATTAAATGTACATATGTACATGTCATCAAAAGTAATTTGAGAATCAATCATCAAAACAAACAGGACCCTTTTACCCGTTGGCCCTTATGCAAATGCCACTTACACAGACGTAAGGGTTGTTGTAGATTGTCCCCTTTGACTGGGTATCCCTTCCCAGCCCCTTGGGGCACACTTTTTTGGGTGCTAACTGCCCCCCCCCCCCTCTTGACATAATTGAGCCACTTGATAATTTCAATATTAATTTCTTCAGGCACAGTGCCGATAACAGTTTGTTAAGCCTTGGTTGTCAAACGGTCCATCAAGATGAATAGTTTAGTGGTCCACCAGAAAAATCAGCGGTCCATATCACTTTAGTAACCAAAATGGTAGCCAACAGCCATTTCATTTATAACTGAACATTCATGGTTAATTGTGCGTAATTTATGAATTGGGACAGTTATAATCTAATGTAGAAGAAATGTGAAAGTGGATGTGTGCTTACTAGACTAATGTGGTCAGAATATTTAGCAGACTTTCTGGGCAAGTAAACATAGACTTTAACTGGCCCATTCAAATTTTTGGTAGAAACGGACCGGTGGGCTACTGTCTTTGTTCCCCACTGCAGGCAGGTGTTTTGAATCAAGTCCCCCCCCCCCCCCCCTCATGTGTCTGGCTTTGATGGCTGTGTGACACTTATGTGACATGCTTTTAAGAATTTCAGCTAGAAAAAGTATCAAATTATACCACATTCATTTTTTAGAATGGCCTGCCAATTATTTTTGTTATTGATCACTAATTAGATTTTAATTTTCCTTGAATAACAACATGAATTTTTAATAAAAATTCTAAAAAATATGAAAGCATGTCCTTCTGTCTTGCAAATCAAAGCTTTTCAGTCACAGCCGCATCTATATAGGTTAGTGGTCTAATCAAGTGTTTGAAGACTACTAACTATGAGTTACACATCATCTGCTAGTTAGCTGTTTCACTTAAAGGATGACATGAACATGCATATATGCATTAAAAGTTCTTCTCTCAATCCCCTGGGGCAATACTTTTGAGTGCTATCCTCTAGCCCTGGTTTGTCTGACCATTTCTCCCCCCTCCCGTTCCCGCCCTCTTTTCAGGAATTGACTGGTGCAGAAGTGATTGCTTCTGCAGTGAATGATCAGAATCCAGATCATAATGAAAGGGAATTTGTTTCATAACATTACATCAAATTAATCTAGATGTGGATCATGAGAAAGCCAATTGATCATTCAGAGCGGTTAGAGTTTGAAATCGATTATGAGTGGTCCCTTGATGAATGAATAGCCTAGAATGCAGGTGGTTGTGTTCCCCATCCAAAGAATGCAGAAATACAATCTCTATATCCTTTAAAAAGCAAGCCTTTTGAGTAAGGGAATTTTAGCAGTTTATAATTAACTCAAATATTGATATTGAGGATCAAACTAATCTGACAAGAAAATCAGTATTTCTCACTATACCCTTGTTATTTCTTTAGTAAATCTGTTTGGCATGTTGGCATAGTGATGATATAATGATCAATGTATTGCAAATATGCCAAAGCTGACACCTATACTGGGATTAGCATGAAGTCAAGTGGCAATCAGCCTTTCCCCTTGACCGTGTGTACATATGGCTTCCTAATTAGTAATTAGGGCTATAGGGTATCACATTGCTTAACCCTTATGCTGCTGGTGGCTAATTTTACCAATTGCAAAAAACCTGAAAAATGACTGAAACCCCTGCACATGGGTACTTATGCGAGAGTACTCAGAGAGAGCTGTTCAATGAATACCAACATGACAGCCAGTTTAAATGGTTTTCTTCAGAAAACTTTGCATCCTTGTAATTTGGACGAAAGTAGCCTCAGCATTGGAAGGGTTAAGACAGATAAACATCCACAATGTCTGGTAATTTAGTCACAGTCCATGTTTTTTGTTCTAAGTCTGATGAAGGGAAAAAAAACTCAATTCACAAAGATGATCCTATATGAGTAACAATAGGACATGTCCTGATCCACCAGTTTGTTTGAGCAAGATATGGTTAGTTCTTAATTTTTCATAATTGTTGGTAAGAAAATCCTGTTTGGCGTAACTGCTAATGCAGCCTTCATTTGCAACAGATGGGACGAGGCAAAGAGCCTATGCCCTTCGTACAAGGAAGGGAAAAGCAACGGAAAATCCAATGTCAGATCAAGTTACTCGAGGTAAGATTGACCACACTGTTCAAAAGACTAACATGTTAATTTCACTTACATGATATAACATGTTAATTTCACTTACATGACATAATAAACTGTCAGGGGCAATTATCCAAAATTAACTAAAGAGGTTAATGCATAACGTGTGGTCTGGTAGGGAATGAAGCCCCTGGTTAAAGTCCCAAACAAACTTCCACTAGACAACCTCAAATTACAAAATATTAAACAAGTAAGCTGGCAATTACCACATTGCCTTTGAAAGATACCCATATTCAGGGCTACAAAAAACTAAAACTATTTAGTTAACTCTTTACTTGGTGGATGATTTTTTTTGTCAATCCTACTAGGCTGGACATATCTGACCACAAATTGTTTCATGTTGGATGTTTTAAATAGTACAATATATACTTCATAACGGTATTGCTGGACATTTTGGATTTGTGCCAAGGACAAAACAGATGGAATTTGAAATGTGATTTTAGAGCCCATGGCGGAAACACCAGATATCATTGAATGGTAGCCAAACTTTAATAATGAAATAACCTAGGCTATGGTATCCAATTCCCTACTAGTTGGTTACAGTAACCCTATATGTACAACTGAATTTTATTTGAATATTTTGCACAATGTTGCCTTCCTTTACCTTTCATTCAATCTGCACTTGTTCTGTTCTTTATTGTGCACACTTAACTTCACATTTTGAAAAGACTTTAAAATACTCAAGTTGTACAGTTCACAATCTACTTCATATGGCATTCATGAATAACTGTCTCACATCTTTCAAAACACACACAAACAATGTGAATGCTTAAACATTAGTTAAAGCTAACAAACATCTTTATTTTGTATCTAAGTGTCTCCCTATATATACTAGAAAAATATGACACCAGGATGTACTGATAGCTCATTTTATATTTTTAAAAAGAAAATGGTTGATAAAAACATAAAATCAGCAGTAAATAATACATTATATGGTTATGTGCTATTCTATATATATATGTACATGTTAAAAATATTTTTGGGGCAAGTCAAAAATTAGTAGAGATCACTACCTACTTGCCCGGAATGGCAAGTAACTTCTGAAACTTATGTTGTTCTTTTCTTAAAAGATATTGTCATACATATCATAGAGTCAGACAACACAATTTATGGCAGAAATAGTATATTAAAACATGAATGGGATAAGTCATGAGGCAAGAAATGTGCTGGTATTTATTTGCCTTAGAACTCTTATTCACTGGAGTTAGGCATTCATGCATGTATTGCATGCAAAACCCCTTGAGTCGCATTGGAAAGTGTTTTGCAGTAATATGTCCCTACTGCTACCAGTCGAGTCAAGAGAGAATAAGTGCACTAGCATTCAGCATCATGAGACAGCGGTCACTCAAGCATGTAGAGATAATCTTTAGATTGCACTTAACGTCAGAAACAAGCGTCAGTAGAGCTTGTGATCAGTATCTTCTCTGATAACAACATCTATGGACCTCATTATATTCATGGTTATAGGGATATCTCAAATTATAGGTTGATTTTTCAATGAAAATTTTAAGGGATAATTTTTCTGCTGTAATGAAGTTCATTCAAATGCATTTTTTTTGTCAATAGACTTGCAATTGTCCAATGTCATCAAAATGCTAGGTTTGTACTAGTATGGGTACAAGTACCAATACCAACTTTTGATCAAACATTTCTTCATTTTTCAAGATAATCACATTGTTGTCAGATTATCAGAAAGCTGTGTGCATAAATGCATACTACAAGACATTTTTATTGAATTTATGTCTAACAAATCAAAAATAATTTGTCTTTCATTCAAACATTTCATTGTCTTTTAAGACTATAGCATTTGTGTCATACTTCCAAAGAACTGTGGGCATGAAAATATCCTTCATGTGACATTTATGATAGAATTTATGTTGAAATATTATTTTTCATTCAAACGTGTTTAAAGACTGGCATTTGTGCCAGAATTCCAGAGAGCATGAATGCTTCCTACATAACATTTTAATCAGAAATCTATGTCGGGGAAAAGCATACAAATTTAAACAACATCAACACTCATTTTGAAAAATTTTATTTTTCAAGATTATCCAATTTTGTGTACTACACAAGAATTTTATTTTGTTGATGTGAGAATGAAAGCTTCCTACATGCCATTTCTATCAGAAATCTATGTTCAACTTGGTAAAAATTAGAAAAACAAAACACTTTTAAATTTAAAACATTTCTTTCTTTTTTAATATTATCGCATTTATGTCATAGTACTTACCAGAGAAATCTGGGCATGTAAGTGTTCTAGACGAGAATTTCTTTTTGTTGATGGAGCAGCTGAGAGCCATTGAGCAGGAAGCGAAGGCTTTTAAGATGAGCACTTATGATGTAGCGCATGTCTCTTTATATTGATCCCGCATAGTGAATAGATTCATTAGTGTCCAGACTTTTTTCCTTCTCCTCCCAGTCCGACATCAACTTGGCCTTAAACCATTTTTGGTAAAACCCCAGAGCGACTATCTGCCAGCGAGTGGAATTTAGATGAGCCTTAAGATTGATTGTAGTCTCTGTCGTTAGCCCATGCTGCTGGTGGCTTAATTTGGCCAATACAAAATGATGCAAAAAATCTGAAAAGTGACCGAAAGCCTGGCACCTGGGCACTCATATGAGAGTAATCTGCGAGAGCTATCTGATGAATACCAACATGATAGGGTTAAGATGTTTTTTCAAAATTCTTTGGGTACTGGTGTTTGGATGAAGGCATTGGTAAGGTTAAGGGGCAGAATATACATACACATGCAGGGGCTTAGCCTAGCTATTAGACTAGTTTCCTTCATAAAGGGGCAGAATATACATACACATGCCAGGGCTTTGCAAACTACTAGATTGGTTTCCTTCATGAAGAGGCTGAATATACATACACATGCCAGGGCTTAGCCTAGCTACTAGACTGGTCTCCTTCATAATTTAAAGGGGCTGAATATACATACACATACCAGGGCTTAGCCTAGCAACTAATTTCCTTCATAAAGGGGCAGAATCAGGGTCTTAGCCAGGATTTCAAAAATGCCTGTCCAAAGCAGCAATTCAAAAATTTCTGCCCGTCCAGATTTAGCTACTAATCTACTTCAAATCCTTATACCAGCTATATTTAATAGCCTACTGTGTCAAAAAGGGCAATTTACACTACAGCAATGGCCTAGAAGATGGCTTGTTAGGAAAATATTTGGTTATTACACCCCAAAAGTCAAAATTGAAAAAACTTCATAGAAATTCTAGCCTGTCCAAACAGGAGGTTTTTTGGAAACTACCTGTCCAAAAGACAGGTAGGACGGGTCCTGGCTAAGTTCCTGGGCAGAATATACATGTATATAGTAAGAGCAATGCTCTCCATTAACAATTGCTTTAGGTTATTTTCGAGGCCCTGTCCTATTATTGTTATTTGTGAAGCCCATGGCATAGAGGGAAGACTTAAACATCATCATCAGGTTATTTTCGAGCCCTGTACTATTATCTTTAGTCGACATCAGGTCATTTTCGATCTCTGTGATATTATTGTTAGTCGTTGTGATATTATTGTTAGTCGTTGAAATCTAAGCCTAGAAGGAGTCCTCCTGAGTTTATTTTCATCAGGTTATTTTCGAGCCCTGTAGTTATCATTGTTAGTCGGGGAAGCCCTAAGCATAGAAGAAGGAGTTTATCGTCATCAGGTTATTTTCGAGCCCTGTATTGTCATTGATAGTCGGGGAAGCCCTAAGCATAGAAGAAGAAGGTTATTGTCATCAGGTTATTTTTGAGCCCTGTACTATTATTTCTGGTCATCATCAGGTTATTTTCGTGCAATTATTGCACATAGGGAGCAGTTTATCATAATCAGGTTATTTTCGAGCCCTGTACAATTATTGCGCATAGGGAGGATTTTAGCGTCATGGGGTTATTTTCGAGCCCTGTACAATTATTGCGCAGAGGGAGGAGTTTAGCGTCATGAGGTTATTTTCGAGCCCTGTACAATTATTGCGCAGAGGGAGGAGTTTAGCGTCATGAGGTTATTTTCGAGCCCTGTACAATTATTGCGCAGAGGGAGGATTTTAGCATCATGAGGTTATTTTCGAGCCCTGTACAATTATTGCACAGAGGGAGGAGTTTAGCGTCATGAGGTTATATTCGAGCCCTGTACAATTATTGCACAGAGGGAGGATTTTAGCGTCATGAGGTTATTTTCGAGCCCTGCACAATTATTGCGCAGAGGGAGGAGTTTAGCGTCATGAGGTTATATTCGAGCCCTGTACAATTATTGCACAGAGGGAGGATTTTAGCGTCATGAGGTTATTTTCGAGCCCTGCACAATTATTGCGCAGAGGGAGGATTTTAGCGTCAGGGGGTTATTTTCGAGCCCTGTACAATTATTGCGCAGAGGGAGGAGTTAAGCATCATGAGGTTATATTCTAGCCCTGTACAATTATTGCACAGAGGGAGGGGTTTAGCGTCATGAGGTTATTTTCGAGCCCTGCACAATTATTGCGCAGAGGGAGGATTTTAGCGTCAGGGGGTTATTTTCGAGCCCTGTACAATTATTGCGCATAGGGAGGAGTTTAGTGTCATCAGGTTATTTTCGAGCCCTGTACAATTATTGCGCAGATGGAGGAGTTTATCGTCATCAGGTTATTTTCGAGCCCTGTACAATAATTGCGCAGAGGGAGGATTTTAGCGTCATGAGGTTATATTCAAGCTCAGTACAATTATTGCGCAGAGGGAGGGGTTTAGCGTCATGAGGTTATATTCGAGCCCTGCACAATTATTGCGTAGAGGGAGGGGTTTAGTGTCATGAGGTTATTTTCGAGCCCTGTACAATCATTGCGCAGAGGGAGGATTTTAGCGTCATGAGGTTATTTTCGAGCCCTGCACAATTATTGCGTAGAGGGAGGGGTTTAGTGTCATGAGGTTATATTCGAGCCCTGTACAATTATTGCGCAGAGGGAGGGGTTTAGCATCATGAGGTTATTTTCGAGCCCTGCACAATTATTGCGCAGGTGAGAAGTTTAGTTTCATGAGGTTATATTCGAGCCCTGTACAATTATTGCGCAGAGGGAGGATTTTAGCGTCATGAGGTTATTTCGAGCCCTGCACAATTATTGCGCAGAGGGAGGATTTTAGCATCATGAGGTTATTTCGAGCCCTGCATAATTATTGCGCAGAGGGAGGATTTTAGCGTCATGAGGTTATTTTCGAGCCCTGCACAATTATTGCACAGAGGGAGGAGTTTAGCGTCATGAGGTTATTTTCGAGCCCTGCACAATTATTGCGCAGGGGGAGGAGTTTAGCGTCATGAGGTTATTTTCGAGCCCTGCATAATTATTGCGCAGAGGGAGGAGTTTAGCGTCATGAGGTTATTTTCGAACCCTGCACAATTATTGCGCAGAGGGAGGGGTTTAGCGTCATGAGGTTATTTCGAGCCCTGCACAATTATTGCGCAGAGGGAGGGGTTTAGCGTGATGAATGAAAGGCGGGCTGAGTTTGACATGCGGCTGTTCTTGAGGACCAGGAATATTGGATCTACGGTCATCGTAGCAGCACTCAATTTGATCATATTGCTTGGCTGGCAAATTGCATCGCTGTGCGGTGGCGGCAGCAAGTCCTGAGGTCGCTCGCGAAGGTCGTTAGCAGACTGCGCTGCTGTCATATCTGATGGCGTATTGTACGGTTTTTATGCCGGCCGGACGGGAGATTTCTGACTCTCTATCTCTCTTTTTGCATAGCTCCTACGTGCCCAGATGATCTTCAGTATGCTGATTAATGCGTAGATCTTGATTTTAACTGAAATTGACCCATATGCTGCTGGTGGCTAATTTTGATAATAGAAAATGATGAAAAACCTGGAAAATGACTGAAACCATGACACATTGGTACTCATCTGAGAGTACTCGGCAAGAGCTATCCCATGAGTACCAACATGACAGTGATTAGATGGTTTTCAATGATCTTTGAGTCCTTGTGCTTTGGACGAAGGTAGCCTCAGTATTGGGAGGGTTAATGCATAGATCCTGATTTTAAGAAATTGATATTGAATATTGGAAGGCGGATATCCAATATTATTTTTAAAAGATCCTACTGATATTTCTTCGATATTGATATCATTTATGAGTTATTCTAAAATTGTGTGATATCTAGGCGAGTCTGATCCAAAAAAGGCTAAACTCAGTTGATATTCTTGGGGCTGGTTTGGTCATGCAAGCTTTCAACCCTGCTCCTGCCTGAAGCTCTGTTCTTGCTCACGCTGCTGTTCTTTAACCCATTCATGGCAGGAAATCTTTTTGCAAAGTGTCGTCTGGACCTATGGTACTTTTGAAAGTAACTTTGAAATTAATCATAAATTTATAAAATACTTGAAAGAGAGATGTGGGTTGAATTCTGGTCAATATTCCTTCTTCAGATATTTT
Source organism: Maea johnstoni (assembly GCA_963942565.1). Lineage (NCBI taxonomy): Eukaryota > Metazoa > Annelida > Polychaeta > Spionida > Magelonidae > Maea > Maea johnstoni. The sequence goes on along the minus strand of OZ012691.1, from coordinate 41,846,208 downwards.
CTGGAAGATGCTTTTATTAGAGAGATATTGCAAAGATTGTGAGGCGGTTTTGGCAGGGGGTCTGGGCATCTTTTGGCACCCAAACCCTTAAAAACCACCCCTCAGGACACCCAATTATTTTTGTGAGGAATTTTTTAACATGTCTCATCTCAAGCATATAATTGAATTCTTTCATATTCATATTATTCCCATGACATTGTATAAAGGTATTATGCCTTATTTTGATAAGTTTAGACATGTTTATGGTTGAAATCAGAGTGTATTGTGGTCTCCCATGAAAAATAGGACACCCACAAATTTTATAAAATTGCCAATTTTGGGCACCCAGTTTATAAATCCTGGCTAAAACCCTAATCATGATCATAGTGGGTAGTTTCTAGATCCTGGCTAAGAGCCTGTTTCCTGATCATATTGGGTAGACAATGGGTTAATCGTGAAGGGTAAAATAACATTGTCTGTAGTCGGATGTAATTAGTTGTTCCCAGTAGTTCCTAGTGCCTGGATGCTATCTGTGGCCTTATCGATCCAGATAACCCACGAATGCCTGGACGCTGCTTCAAATAGTCTATACTTAATGGAAACTATTGTCAAAATCCCCAGATTGAAGGTTTATTCCCAAAATATTTGAATCAGAGTGGTTGGTAGGGTTCTGTTTAACCCTCATGCTCCTGGTGGTTGATTTTGCAAATACAAAATGATGCAAAAGCTGAAAAACTAATGGCATATGGCTACTCATCTGAGTGTATTCTAATGCATACCAATATGACAAGGTTTAGATGATTTTCAAAAATCTTTGCATTCTTGTGCTTTGGATGAAAGAAGCCTCATCATTGGAAGTGTTAAATTCTAAATCATGTTTTCATCAATAAGATGTCACTGCACTAGTTAGACCTCTTTGGTTGTTAATTTGTTATATATCCTCTGAGTGGGTGGACATTTGATATATTGGAAAGTATTCCAGGAAAAAATAACTGCATGATTCTGGATAAAAAAAGTTGAACTGTAATTCAGTCTTCTCCTTTTCAGACGCCCCAAGAATGACATTCTGATCATTTGTGAATATCAAGATATTGTGAAGACATTTAAAAAAAAATTGTATGCCAATCAGATAAAGAATAAAGAAGTGCTCAAGTGCCCCTTCAATTAATTTTTAAGTTCTCGCTTTAAAGGTTGGGATGTAATCAAAATATTGACTAGAAATATTTTCTGAAAAAGGCTCCAGATGGTCAGAAAGATAGCCAATATCTAGCCTTAAAGTTTTTGGGAGATACAATCATGAATGAGCTAACCCACTCATGCCTTGGAGATCTATTTGACCAGTGGCGTCAGGACAAATTAAATTTTTGAAAATAACTTAGAAATGGAGTATGAATTTGCAAAATATTTGAAGAAGAGTTGTAGATAAAGTTCAGTTGAACAAATCTTCTTCTAAATATTGCTTTTGTTCGAAAGATATATCACCAATATTGTCAGGCGTTTTTGGCTGCTGGGTCATATCACAGTATCCGTTTTGGGTCTGGACAGGACATTTTGAAGAGAAAAACTTATTTTATCCAAAATATGGTAGAATTTCAAAAATGGTTTTGAACCTGTGTGAATCTTTAGTCACAAATACATCTTTCACAAAAAAAGTTTGTTTGAAAATATTTTAGTTTGACTGAAATAATAGCCAATTTAAAAAGGGTCTGGACAGGACATCATTCAGACATGGTTTTCTGGTACCAACACATAAGTAAAAAATCCTTCTAATCAGAAACTTTCTTCTTAAAACACATAATGCAGTTATTTAGACAAGGTTCTTAAGTCAACTTCAATACGTTGAAAAAAATAAAATTCCTAAGCTCTCATAGAATTTTGCCACATTTTGTAACTCTCTTTAGGGGTCTGGACAGGACATGAGGTCTGGATCTGGACAGGACATATTTGTCTGGAGAAGATAGTTATCTAATAACAGATGAAGAGCTTTTTCCCTAATAAGATTACTCTATTCAACATTCAACTTAGGTTTAAAATAGTAGTACATATAAAGATAAAAATCTGCTATTACTGGAATAATCAAGTACCAAGAATATGTTTCATTAGGCGATCATTTAAGTTAAGAAATATGCTTAGTCAGTACCTTTATCTAACATTTTTACACCTTTGCCTTCAAAATAATGCCTTCTAATTAACATATTTGAGATAGATAATTTCAATGGAATATACACATAGAAATCTATATATCATTGTCATTGGTAATGGACTTCAGAAGGACTCTCAACATCTGAATCAAAATTAAACATAGAAGCTGGTTATGAGAGCTGAATATATTCATACGGTAGTTTAAAGTGTAATGTAATAACTCACTACCATATCGTTCAGCCCACATGATCTGCTTAATGAGTGGTTCACATCAATTCACAGTACAATATATTTATTGATTTGTAAGTTATACTCTGGTTAATCCTGCTGGTAGGAAATAATGATTTAAAACTCCCTTGTGGGAATTGAGTCAAGATAGGATACTGAAATACACACAACTTCCTAAGAGGAAGTCAGTCAGGACAGGAAATACATTTCAGTCTAGACACTAGTAGACAGGATTATAACTGCTGTCACAGGGAAATTTGTGACTTATCAAGGGGTCTTTAACGCTAACCTATACAGGTGTTATGGTGGGGATAGGTCAGAGAGTACACAACTAATTATATGAGGTTTTACATATTGATTCAAGTCGATAGCCTAAACCATCCTCATGTTACTCCAGCGATGTCTATTCACTGTCTCCTTGTCTGCTTGCTCATTCCATGTTCAGGTATTTATGTACAACATAATTGGATTGGTCAATTGTAATTAACAAGTATCCACAAAGGGTGGCACCCCTTCAATTAGGATGGTCAATACATGTTACTCACATGGGAATGGTAGATTGCAATAACAGGTAACTGACAGATAATCATTTAGGGTAGTGAGCTGTCACTCTAACAGCTAAAACCTTAATAACAAAATAAACAAACATTTAATGAACTATTTATCTGATGCAAGGGGTTAAAATACTAGTTACTTTTCCTACTCTTCTCTATATTAGTCGCCTTGATGATGGTAAAATAAATGGCTTCTTGCAGATGTTACCAGCCTATTAATAAATTGAGTCAATGAATTTTAATAAGCACCTATTCCAATTTGAAATAACAATATGAATCCGTATATTGAGACTGGATGTAACTGAATGACCTATCCCACCTGGCAGTTACTAGGGATTGGGTGTACGGAAAATCTAATTTCCTAAATTTCATTTAGCAACTTTTTTGGTATTGTTTGTATCAGGTTATCTGCAAAAATTGTCAATTTTTTGTCATAATTCAAAGAATAAGATCACCTTAATAGTACAACATATATGTTAATTCTTTAGTAGTATGTTCCTGAGTCAATTATGGAAAAGGAATTTCTACATTTGCTATTCATTTCCAAACATATATGCATATCGTTGTCCTGTCCAGACCCCTTTTCTCCTGTCCGCACCCCAGCAGGGTCTGGACAGGACAAATGTTTAGGGGGGTGGTAGCACCCCCCATCATGGCCTTGGTCAAAATAATTCATGCCACAAGAAAGATACTGGTATAGAGAGGGTAGGTTGTGAAAATTATGATTTTATCATTTGAAATAAGAAAATTAATGAAGAAATAGCATCTCAAATGTAGGAGACTGGATTTTTCCAATCAAAAATGAACCATAAATCAATTTTTTATGATTATAGGACACACTCTAATAGATCAAATCTTACTACTGGTATACATATTTCTAATTTGTAGAAAAAATGTTTTATTTCAATTACTAGATAAAAAATAGAGGGATTTTTCTTATTGTCCTGTCCAGACCCCAGGTGATCATAAAGTACAGGTAATTGGCTAGTCCCCGGGGGTTGGCATGACAAAATGAAAAAAAATCAAACTTTTTCACACATTTTGAAAGGTCTATTTTCAGAATGTATAAAGTTTTCTAGTCAAGTACAATATTTTTTTTTGAACTTTCATGTCCTGTAATATCCTGATATGACCCTGCTACAGACATGAATGAGTTCACCCACTCATGCCTTGGAGATCTATTTGACCAGTGGCGTCGGTACTAGGGTTGGGAATTGGTTGCAATTTCATGATCGATAATCAGTTACAGCCAACCGATCAATTATCGATCATAATCAGTTCATCGCACTTTTGCAGTAATTGGGTACTAGAGGTCTAGAGCCTAATAATAAGTGATAGTCTATGACAATTACTTGCTATTAGCACCTACCTTAACTTCGTTTTGAAGTGTTTTGGGGGCTTAGTTTCATAGCAAGAAAGCTTACAACATGTCTGTCATTTAGTTCTATATTTTGCCACTAGGTGTCACCTTTTCCGATTATTATCGATTGCCAGTTTTGTAATCGATTAATCAGAATCAGAGAGGTAAACGATTGATTATCGATTATAATCGATGATCGTCCCAACACTAGTCAGTAAATGTCAAACTTTTCAAAATAACTTTGGAAAAGAGCATAAATTTGCAAAATATTTGAAGGAGAGTCGTAGATAGAGTTCAGTTGAACAATTCTTCTTCAAATATTTTCCAAATATCGCTTTTATTTGAAAGATATCACCAAAATTGTACGATGTTTTTTCGCTGCCACAGACATGAATGGGTTAAGTAACACGCCTACACGGAGGCAGTCCATCACAGAGGGAAACTGTAAAAATTCCATTATCTAACCAATTAGCTTAATCTGTAGCCGCCATGAAACACTATGGCCATAGAAAATCAATGTTCAATTTTCTCGGCGTCGTTTCTGTCGATCATGGCGCCGGGATCCTTTGTATTGTCATCATTGGTGTGTCTTGCCTCATTACCTCTCACCCCCCTTCTCGGCTTAGTATCGGCTTAGAATGATCCAGTGGTGCCGTTAACGGCGCTAATTTTACACAAGAGTGCCGTTTCTATCTCTTTATCTTATGCAGGCTTACCATTTATCGCATTAGCAACGATTGTTTTTGTGGCATAGAGGAAAAGTGATTTTTCACGCTGCACAGTACCAAATTTGATGTATTAATAGATGAATACAGATAATGGATAACCTTGAAAGAGATGTAATGATATGTTTTTTGATATATGTGTTTCAAAAATTGTTTTGACAATTTTTGAAGTGAATAAATACTTGCGCTTAAATAGAGCTATAATGGCATTTTTCAATTGAGACAGGGACTGACATAAGTACTAGCCCGCTTGCCCCGGCAAGTGATTTTTTGAAAAAAGGGCTTTCGGGCTTGCAAGTACATTTTAGTTTTCACTTGCCCGAATTGGTAAGCTGATATTTTGAACACTAAACACATTGTAAATGGCCCAAATACCCATAAATATGCAAACAATGCAATAAAACTGAAAAGATAGTGGTTTTCAAATCTTTATATCCAAATTGATAACCAATACATGCCTTTCTAGCATATGTTAACTTATTTCGGGCAAGTCAAAACTTATTTCGGGCAAGTCAAAATCATTAACGACTTTCCCGGCATGGCAAGTTAGTTCTGAAAATTATGTCGGTGCCTGTGAGACCACAGTATACTCAGATTACAATTGCAAACATGTATTTACTTATTGAAATAAGGCATTATATCGTATATATATCATAGGATTTATATTTGGGTGAAACAAATTCAATCAAATGTTTGAAAATTGCATTTTAACAAATTACTCACAAAAAAATTGGTTGTGCTGAGGTGTGACTTTTGAATGTTTGGGTGTCCAAATGATGCCCAGATGCCCTACTGAACAAGAATATACAGTGCTCAGACACATTACAGTCTAATAGCCAGAAGGGCGTCTTGGCATCATTTAGACACCCAATCCTTCAAATATCAGGACACCCAACACGTTTAATGAGAAAACTTCTAGAAATGTCAATTTAAAGCATATACTTGGAATTTTTTACCTCAATATAATTCTCCTTTATTTTATTATGTAAATACATATTTTTGGTTTAAATCTGGGTACATTGTGGTCTCCCTTGAAAATAAGACACCCAAACATTTGAAATTGCCAATTTTGGGCTGCCCAAAACTTAACAACTGCCAATTTTGGACACCCAGTTTCTAAATCCTGGCTAAGACCCTGCTCTAGAGCCATTTGTACATAGTCATCCACAATAGACACCTGTACTTAATCTGAGAGTTTCTCCAGAAATTGACGTCTTGATCCATGATGCATTTGGTAATAATTTTGAAATTCAGAATGATTTTACAAAATATTTGAAGAAGCATTGTATATAATTTTCTGATTTACATCTCTCCTTCAAATATTTTCTGAAAATTGCCTTTGCTAGAGAGATATCACAAAAATAGTCAGGCAGTTATAGCCGTTGCAGGCATGAATGGGTTACATTCACCAGGTCCATTTTCTACATGAATTGCCCTTTTCAGTTCATCTTAGAATGATAGACTAAATTCATTAGGGACACCATTATGTTTCTTTTCCTTACACTATCAAATGGCGGGTATTGTAACTGATTGTGACTGGTTAAGGTTTTGGGTTGCCATGGCAACTGGGTTGCCGGGATGTCGCCTGTGAATGGCATTTACTTAAAGGTGCTGTAGGGTATTAGGTAAGCTGTCTCATTGCTTTTAGGAAGGCAATCAGCCTTTCAAAGGAATCTTCTCTGCACACTAAGAGGCCTATGATGTGACATTTAAACACAAGCAGGGGCTACCACATGGCTTAGTGGTCTAACACATAGCTTGCTGTATTAAGTGACATCACCGTTGCTTTTAGGAAGGCAATCAGCTTTTCAAAGGAATCTTCTCTGCACACTAAGAGGCCTATGATGTGACATTTAAACACAAGCAGGGGCTACCCACATGGCTTAGTGGTCTAACACATAGCTTGCTGTATTAAGTGACATCACCGTTGCTTTTAGGAAGGCAATCAGCTTTTCAAAGGAATCTTTTCTGGACACTAAAAGGCCTATGATGTGACATTTAAACACAAGCAGGGGCTACCCACATGGCTTAGTGGTCTAACACATAGCTTGCTGTATTAAGTGACATCACCGTTGCTTTTAGGAAGGCAATCAGCTTTTCAAAGGAATCTTTTCTGGACACTAAAAGGCCTATGATGTGACATTTAAAGACAAGCAGGGGCTACCCACATGGCTTAGTGGTCTAACACATAGCTTGCTGTATTAAGTGACATCACCGTTGCTTTTAGGAAGGCAATCAGCTTTTCAAAGGAATCTTTTCTGGACACTAAAAGGCCTATGATGTGACATTTAAAGACAAGCAGGGGCTACCCACATGGCTTAGTGGTCTAACACATAGCTTACTGTATTAAGTGACATCACCGTTGCTTTTAGGAAGGCAATCAGCTTTTCAAAGGAATCTTTTCTGGACACTAAAAGGCCTATGATGTGACATTTAAAGACAAGCAGGGGCTACCCACATGGCTTAGTGGTCTAACACATAGCTTGCTGTAGAGTATTATAGCTTATAGCTTTTAGGAAGGCAATCAGCTTTTCAAAGGAATCTTTTCTGCCCACTAAAAGGCCTATATTGTGACATTTAAACACAAGCAGCAGGGGCTACCAACATGGCTTAGTGGTCTAACACATAGCTGTCTTCTTGCCATGAGCAGCCTGTTCACCTTTAACTACTTTTGTCAAAAGCACAAGAACGAAAGATTTTCAAAAACCATTGTAACCCTATCATGTCGGTATTCATTGGATAGCTCTTGCTGAGTACACTCAGATGAGTACCCAACGTGCCAGGGTTTCAGTCATTTTACTTTTTTTTGCATCATTTTGTATTGGCCGAAGTAGTCACCAGTAGCATAAGGGTTAATGCAGACTTGTAGCAAGTCTGCTACACATGATGACGGCAAGAGATGGTGGGTTTACCAGGGCATGGTGTACATGGTGTACAGTTATATACACTGGGGAGACATTAGTCTACACTGTAGGTGTTATGTATCAGCCGACTCACTGTGTACAGCCATGTGGGACAGTATAAAATATGAGCCCCCACCATAAACCAGACATGGCCTGATGAACTCCTCATGTTATATTCACAACAATATATTTATGTAACATTTAAAATCATATTATGGCCAGTGAGTCCTAGCATGTGAGTAATATATTCATGTAACATTTAATATTAGGATGTCCAACAAAGCCACTCTCTCATAGATATTGCGGCCATGCCCTGCCCTGATGGCCTAGTGGCCTAAGAAGTTGCCACTGACTGCTTGCTGTCTCTCACAGCTTGCAGGGCTCGACGCTAACAGTGAACTGCTGGCCACAAGCCAGTAAAAATTCCCAAAAAAGGCTTTGGGCCGGTAATAAAAAAATCTTAACTAGTCCTCACTAGGTATGTTAACATTTGGGGACATTCTTGTTAACAGGTTTCCCTTCAAGAATGTTCCCAAATTTTTTTGAAATAAATGAAGATAAAATGAATAAAAATGAATGTTGTAAGTGAATTTTATGCAATGTTTTTTCTTGTTCTGTAAAAGAAAAATTTGAAGGACCAGTCAAAATCCTAGATGTTTCTGGTCCTATGGGGTCGGTAACATTATGAGTTAGCCTTGAGGTTAACCCTTCCAATGCTTGGGTTCAATTCCCTCCTGTGGCATGTGAGAAAGTTGCCAGTGACTTGCCATACGAAGGGTTATACATGGGTATAAATGGGTATAAATGGGTTAACCCATTCATGCCAAAACCACCTGACTATGTTGATGATATCTCTCTAATAAAAGCTTTAATCAGAAAAAAATGTGGAGGAGTTGTTCATCAGAACTCTTTCTTCTTCAAATAATTTGCAAAATCATGCTTCATTCCAAATTTATTTTCAAAATATTGAAAGGTTCAGACGACACTTGTCAAATAGATCTCCAGGCATGAATTGCTTAACCCATCTAATGCTACTTAAGGCTACTTTCATCCAATGCTCAAAGATGCAAAAAATCATTCAAAACCGTCTAAACGCTGTCATGTTGGTATTCATTATACAGCTCTCACTGAGCACTCTTACATGAGTACCCATTTGTCAGGGATTCAGTCATTTTTCAGGTTTTTCGCATCATTTTGTATTGGCAAAATTAGCCAGCAGTAGCATAAGGGTTAAGCATTGAAGTGCTCCATGAGCGTAATGGATTCACTTGGACTGCTGGCTTGGAATATGTCTGCCCGGCATAGACAAGCTACTGTGATCCCTGCCTAGTCTATGATCATGGAATATATAATAGGCTGGGGGCATTCCGGCTGAAATGTACAGTGATGTACATTATAGAGAAATTGCAGGGCTCATTGCCTAGATACTGGAGCTTGACCAATTAAATTGACTAAGAGTTCTTCAAGAGATTGTCATCTGGATCTGTAATTCTTTTGACTTGAAATTGATAAACATGTAAAATATTTGTGAGAAGTTGAGAACATGTTTGCCTGATAGATATCCCCAAAATTGTCAGGCAGCTTTTGGCCACTGTGAGTATAATGGGTTACAGTAATACTGTAAATTAATGCTGTGATCCCCCCCGAGTCTATGAGTTCCTCAAGAGATTGTCGTCTGGATCTCGATAATTGTTAATTGTTTTGACAAAAACTTATAAATTGAAATTGATTATATAGATATTTGAGAGAAAATGTTTGCCTGAAGGATATCCCAAAACTGTCAGGCTGCTTTTGGCCACTGTGACCATTATTGGGTTAATGCCGTAATGGGATTTGTATATTGGTCATTATACAAATATGCCATGCCAGTGTGGGTATCCTGATGGAATGTCTCCCAGAGGGAGGATGGTTTTTCCAAGGGCGGAGCCCGAGGGAAACCATCCTCCCATATTTATTTTATTATACCGAACAAACCCCAATTTGGTAAAATATCAATGAAAACAAGAATGACTGCTGGTAGATCCTGTAAAAACGGTGGACGTTATGCCGGTGGACATTTCGCTGGTGGACATGATTGAATGGCCATCCTTTGTTAGCCAATCACGGCTTACGATTTTCACGTGAGGTATGATAATGGTAATTGGTCACCCCTTCATATCAGGTACAAGCCTCTACTTAAGGGCATAGTCTAACTGCCCTTACCAAATAAAGCTGGGAATACTAAGGAATTCTGAGGATTATCCTATTAAATCCCAGGATTTCCTAGGATGTCTGAACTGTATTCTGTAAGGGTGGCTATTTAGTTTAATGCTATTGCCAGGAGTAAGGTGTCAACAAGTGTGGGTTTGTACTCAGGGTCTTTGCCAGGATTTATAAACTGGGTGCCCAAAAATGGTAATTGTAAACTTTTTGGACGTCTTATTTTTCAATGGAAACCACCATTACAAACATAAACATGCATTTACTTATTGAAAGAGGGCATGATATCCTCATACAATGTCATGGTAATTATGTTGAAGAAAAATAAAAGTCAATCATATGCTTGAATTTGACATTTTCAGAAATTTCTCACTAAAGATTTATGTGTCCTGAAGGGAAGTGATTTTGAGGGTTTGGGTGTCCATATGATGCCCAGACGCCATGCTGGCTAAGACTATGTTAGTACTTTATAAGTGGGGTTAAAAGAGGGGTAGATCTCATAGATTTTAAGCAAAACTAACAATGAATATATTCTGAGCTAGAAAATTATCATTTAAAAGAGGAATAGGCCTTACTCATCAGCTTTAAGCAAATCTAAAAATGTATTAAATGATATGTTTATTTCTCACAGATTAACCCTCTTGCTGCTAGGACAATGTATGGTACTATATGGGCACTAGCTACACTATAGCACGTCATGAGAAAGATACGACTGAAAGGCTGATGTGCCATGTTCTTTAAGTGCTGCTTCCGCAATAAAATAAACATCCGGCCATATAAAATTTAGAGCACTAGCACAATCAGAACCCCCTCAATCGCCACATGTATTTTTATAATTTATTACCACCATTTTGTGCCGAAAATCATCCACTCAACACCAGAAATACAGTTTAGAACTGTGGCGGCCATTTTAGATAATTGTGTATGACTTGGATTTTTTTTGCATCAAGTTATGTTATGAAGCCATTTCCCATCGAAATAAACAACCTTATTTTTTAAAATTACAAATGGTGTTTACTTACCTTCATATCTACCAGAAAATGTTTTCTTTTCTCTGTTATACCATGTGTGAGATCGATTTCTGAGACCTCTATTCAACATGGTTTGGACATATTCTTCGCGAGTTTACGCTCGTTCAATTCATTTGTCCATGAGCCGTAAAATCATGTAACCCTTACTAAATTAATTGACAACAGAGAATCGGTGGCGAAAATAAATAATGAATTTATATTACCAAAACAAGCTGATTCTCAGCTTTCTGAAAATGTTTATTTTATAGATATCCAGCCTGTGGGATATCTGTTGTCAGTGAATGAAGTGAAATTATCGCTCGGCGGCGCAGACGCTTCGCGGCCGCCATTTTAAAATCGTATATTTGACACCGTCTGCAGAATCAACTTCAACCACTTCGATCGATAAATAGACGGTCAAAAATTAAAAATAAAAGTAAACAAAAAAGCGAAAGAATAAAGGAAATAGATCGCTGAGAACAACGGCCGCATTCGTAAAATAGTGTTCGGTTCGTTTTTGCCGTGGTCGCGCACTTGTCAAATCAATCATGAGATCGATTTGTTCAATGTATGTTAGTATTTCTTTAATAAGATAACTTTACTTTTCATTTGCATATTAAAATAATACTGTGTGAACAGGTGGGAACATTGTCTGACCTACTCAGTTTTAATTTTGAAAAAATTCGGCGTATTTATCGTATACGGCCAACCGGAAGTTGATGAGCTGTACACGACAATGGCGAGCATGGAGATACCGCTATTTGTCGTATATACTCGCCAACCGCTACAGAGACAACGTAGCGTAGGGCGATTGAGATCGCCCACCGCAGCGAGGAGGTTAAAAGAGAATCGTGAACACATTAATGCTCATAATGGCCAAAAGCAGCCTCAGAATTTTGATGAAATTTTGTAGGCAAAAGCGAAATTATTTTAAGAAATGTTTTTTAGAAAGTTACCAAAAACTCTCCTTCAAATATTTAGTAATAACATTCTTAACTCAAAGATTGTTATCAAAAGTATCGTAGAACCAGACATCAATTTCTAGAAAATCTCCCAAGTGAATGTGTGAATGTCAAGCCCGGAGCTACTGAAGCAGTTCCAAAGAGGCAGACAATTTCAGTTGGAATTAGTGTGTCTGCTCAGATGGCACGCTGATCAGACAAAGCCATCAATAATGTTAAACCAGACCTGTTAACCCACTCGTGCCTGTAGCAGCCAGCACCGCCTGACAATTTTGGCGATATCTCTCTAAAAGAAGCAATATTTAGGAAATATTTGAAGGAGAATTGTTCATCAGAACTCGTTCTACAATTCTTCTTCAAATATTTTGCGAGTTAATGCTTAATCTTAAAGTTATTTTTGAAAGTATGACAGGTCCAGACGATACTAGGCAATTTAAGTTGATCTGAGTTCCACTTCTGCTAGAGGCATTTGGAGCTGGATCAACATTTCTCCTTTATATATTCTCTGAAAGATAATTGGATTACAAAAAATATTGGTGGAAATAGTAGACAGGATGTTTTTGGCAAAACAGATTTGAATGAAGGGTCTTAGCCCTTAGCCAGCGTTTGAGCATCATTTGGACACCCAAACCCTCAAAAATCACATATTAGGACGCCCAGTTTTTTGGCTGAAGAATTTTGGAATATGCCAATTTCAAGCAAATAATTGAATATTTTTTTTTATTTCAATGTAATTCACATGACATTGCATAAGGCTACTATGCTATTTTTAAATACGTAAATGCAAGACTGTTTATAGTTGATATTTGTATATATTGTAGTCTCCCTTGAAAAATAGGATGCCAAAAATATTTACAACTGCCAATTATGGGCAATCCAGGGTGCAACATAGGTTCCAAAACATTACTTGCCGAGCAGGACAAGCTGCCCCTAAAGTTTACTTGCCCTGCTGGTACTTCCACTTGCTCCGCCACTCTATTTAGGTGATTTACATTGCAAGGACTCTGCCCAAAACAATTCTTGCCGAGTGGGGCAAGTTATGGTCTTGTTCTGCTTGCCCCATTGTTGTTTTTTGCCAAATTTACTTGCAACGGGGCAAGCGGTTATGTTGCACGCTGCTGTTTTTTTTGGCCAAATTCACTTGCAGCAGAATAAGCGGTTATGTTGCACGCTGCACCAGTTCCTAAATTTTGGCTAAGACAATTCATTTATAGTCTGTAGGGAACCAAGAGGGCGGGAAAGATGTGGGTTAGTTAATTAGTGTCTGCTCTCGAGGGTGCAGCTCTCTTAATTCAACCATTGGCCTATTGCCTGGTATTCCATCTGTAGCCAATGAAGTCAGTCAATGGGGAACTGTAAGGTTAATGATAAATGTGGTTTGGTTAATTAGTCTCAGGCTTAACCCATTGTGTTCCTAGTGGTTGATTTGGCTAAAACAAAATAATTTGAAAAAAAGTTGCAAAACGACTGGAACCCTGGCATATTGGTACTCACCTAGCTGATAGGACTCCAATGATCACCAATATGATGGGATTTAGCTGATCGTAAAACATTTCTGTGGTACTGTGGACTAATTAGACTCAGCATCACAAGGATTAACCCATTCATGCCTGTAGTGGCCCCCCCTTTCTATCTTTGTGACCGAATGGTTTTTTGGAAAATATTTGAAGGAAAGACTTTGGTATCAACCAAACTCACAATTCTCCTTGGATCATTTTGTGGATTTTTGATTGATACCAAAGTAATTGTCAAAATTGGCATCGGTCCAGATGACACTTGGCAAAAAGGGTTCCAGGCATGAATGGGTTAAAGGCTACTGCTCTCTGTACCCGCTGACCAAATTATTAACCCATTCATACCAGAGCGGTCATGAGTTACCGATTCCTCTGCCAATTAATGCCTGCTTTTCTATGCTAGAGCATAATTGACGTAGTGCTGGTTAATGCATCCATACACAGAGTATAGCCTGTAGGGACCCAAAGACTTGAAAGAGATGTCGGGGTTTGTCAATTCATGTCTGGTTTTCCAGTGCAGAAAACGGACACGCGCCCACCCGCCCAATGCAGGTAAGTTTCCTGCTGGGCAAGTAAAACCTCCTAATTGACCTGCCCAAAATGGGCATACAAGTCTTCTGTTGGGCTGGTAAATTTCAAATTTTTCACACCCAAAGTTGGGTAGGTAAGCTTCCAGTTGGGCAGGTAAGTCAAAAAACTTTCGCGCCCAGCTAGGCGCGAAAGACCTGTGATACTGTTTTCTGCACTGGTTTTCTATGCTAGAGCTCCCTATGTACTAATCATTGTAGTGCTGGTTAATGCATTCATACACAGAGTAGCCAGTAGGGACCCAAAGACTTGAAAGAGATGTTGGGGTTTGTCAATTCATGTCTGGTTTTCTATGCTAGAGCTCCCTATGTACTAATTGACGTAGTGCTGGTTATTGCATTCATACACAGAGTAGCCAGTAGGGACCCAAAGGGTCAAAAAAGATGATTGTGTGTTGACAGATGTATGTTTTCAAGGCTACAGCATTTCATGGACAGATTCAGGTTTTGTGTAGGTTTTTTTTTTCGGGGGGTTCATTTCATCACTGAGGTAACTCTATCCTATTTACTTCTGATATCTGATCAATCCTCTTCTTGGATACCTTGCTGGAGTCATTTCCAAAAGTTTTCATCTTTTCTAAAATGCATTCAAAAGAGCGATTATCTGATTTATTTCTTTTACCTCTTTCCAGCTAATGCGAGATGTGTGCGTCGCATGGTCTATAACACGACCCATCCCATAGCTTGCGGCGTAGCTTGGCAATGGTCAGGTGACCACCGACACGACTGGCACACGTATGACATGGAGGTCATGGCGATCTTGGAGGACGCGTTTTCTCGAAAAGCCAGTATTCTGGACCTTAGCATGACGTCCTGCAAACTACCCTACACATTAGACTTAAAACACCTACAACAAGTCCGAAATGAGACCGGCTTCGCGAGAAAAATCCGCCGCATGCAACTAGTCACTCCTTATCCAAAAGACAATAGCAACAACAAAACGCCCAGTTTGGTTACCCCCTTGATGAACGGAATTCCGGTTCCCGGTCTGCCCGGCGGGAAAAAACACGCCCACAGCGACTCCAGTGCAGACTCGAGTCCCGACGGTAATCCTCCGATCAACCATCTCAAACATCAGCACAAGAAGAAGTCGACCGGGATGGGTCGTGGTAGTCTCAAATCGCTGGCAGTTTCGTCGGTAGGAGCAGGATCTTCCGCGAGTTACCTACAGCCCAGTCCGTCAACGTCTTCGGGCAGCGCGAGTATGATGTCCGCATCCGTTCTTTCCGCCTCAGTATCTCAATCCAGCAGTTCAACAAGTTTTGGGTATGACTATAAGATATATATGAATACATATGAAAATATATTGAAACAATATAAAATTATATAAAAAATGAATAAAAAGCATTTAAAGATAAAAAAGTTTGCATATAACAACTAATTCCAATAATATTACATAGCCTTTATCTCCTTCAGTTTTTTTGCATAAGATTCACCAACAATATTTATTTTTATTATATTCTATCTTCATTTATTTCAAAAACCTTTGGGGACATTCTTGAGGGGAAACTTGTTAACAAGAATGTTCCCAAATGTTTACCGGCACTGTAGGGCCAGTTGAGTTCTTTTTTTACTGGTCCGAAGCTGTTTTTGGGAATTTTTACTGGCCTGGGGCCAGCGGTTCACTGTAAGCGTCGAGCCCTGTACATGGCTTATTACAATCAGGGTCTTAGCAGTAGAGTATCTGGGCATCATCTGGACAAGGCCCTGATTGCAATAGTCCCTGAAGACCTCACTTGCACAAAACAAATACTGAGTGGAGTCACATGTTATCTTACAGATCACAAGGTCCACCAACTTTAAGGACTGGGCACGTCAAAATGTTTGGTTCCAGACTTAGTCCCGCAGTGACAGGTAATGCATGCTTTTCATTGGCTAAAATTTATCGTTTGTTGATAACCACAATGTACATTATTCTTGCTTATTTTAGTTCTTAGTTGCTGCCTTACATATCTCATCTATAACCAGCTATAAGAATAATCCTAATGCTGAGTTTTTTTGCTCAGTTAGCTATAGTAACTAGGTCCAATATTTTGCAAATCAGGAATCAAATATTTTTGTTCCATTTGTCAAATAAGATACCAAGAAACATCAGATATTTTTAGGAGTTAGAAAGTATTCTCAATTTTATGGGCAATTTAAGGGTGATTGGGTGAATTATAAGATAAGATATTTTCACATGCTTATTGTGCTTTTCTTTGTTAATTACCAGCATATCACCCATTTTGATTTATTATGGTTATTATAAGTCTTTTTTTGCAGAAATCATACATGTAAAAACAATAGCTATGTTGTGTTCACTATTTTCAGGGCTCGAAATTAAGTTTTTTTTTCCAGGGAGCCCAATTGCAGCTTCAAAAGCAACCTAAAGGTGTTGGGTAAAAAAAGCAACCTAAAGGTGGTTGGGTTAAGAAACCAGTAAATCTTTGGGCTCCCTGCAGAAATTTGAGGGAGCTGCAGGAGAATGCAAGGAGCCCTGGGCTCCCGGCACCCCCTAATTTCGAGCCCTGATTTTGAATTTGCCTGTAGGAATAACGCTTACTGAGATCCATCATCTAACTTACATTACCTCCTTAACCCATTCATGCTTAAGAGTTCCTCTGGAAATTGACATCTGGATCTACAATCCTTTTGACAATAACTACAGGTCTGAATTTACTTTACAACTTTCTTTCAAACAGTTTGAAAATGAATGCTTCAATCCTGAGTTATTTTCAAAAGTATGACAGGTCAATTAGAATATTCAGGCATTAATGGGTTATAATGTGCCTTGCATATATCAGTTTACTGTTAATTCTCGAAAATTTGGACTACCCTAGGAATTTGGGCTACTATGATTATTTTGCAAATTAATTAATGGCAAATCTGGCCTGGATAACCCTCGATCTATCGCCAGTTGCCATTTCACAAGATATGGACCTAGCTGTAAATCTTGCTGATACAACATCAAGATATTTTCAGAAAACAGGGGCACCCTAAACCCATAAAAATCTAAATCATCAAAAAGTGTCCCAAATTACTGAGAATTTACGGTACCTACATTATCGCCTTAACCCTTTCACATCTGAAGTGTACTCATGATTTGACGTCTATTGAAATATCTTGATAACAATATTTTGAGAAATACATGACTAAAAGGTATTGCTCCTGTTTGGTTCAACATTGCCTTATTAACCCTTATTCTGTTAGTGGCTAATTTGGCCAATACAAAATGATGCAAAAAACCTGAAAAATGACTGAAACCCTGGCTCATGGGTACTCATCTGAGAGTACTCAGCAAGAGCTATCTAATGAATACCAACATAACAGGGCTTAGATGGTTTTCAAAAGTCTTTTCATCCTTGCGCATTATACGAAAGTAGCCTCTGCATTGAAAGGGCTAAACAAATTTGAAATTGTACTCTAGTTTTCTAAGAGTTTTGATCAAATTTGTCAGACCATGTGTACACTCCAGGCGCAAAAAGGTTAAGAACCTGCTTTTACTGTGATTTAATACAATGTTAACAATGTGTGAGTATTAATTAACCCCTGAGCTTTGCTTCATTCCTCATTTAATCAATCTGGGAATATCTTAACCCATTAATGCTCACAGCAGCCAAAAGCAGCCTGACAATTTTGATGAAATCTTGCAGGCTAACGCACAATTGGGAAAATATTTGAAGGAAAAATGTTCATCAAAGCATTATCAACAACTCTCCTTCAAATATTTTGTAAAGTCATTCTCAATTCTCAAGTAATTGTCAAATTATTTCAGTCAGACGACAACTCATGGAGGAACTCTTAAGCATTAATGGGTTAATAACAAAGCACTATATTGAAGAATATTTGATTGTAGACAGTTGTTCCTGTTGGCTCTAACAATCTATCTTAACCCTCATGCTGCTGGTGCCCAATTTAGCCAATAAAAAGTATTGCAAAAAAACTTAAAAGAATGACTGAAACCCTGGCACATGGTACTCATCTGAGAGTACTCAGCAAGAGCTATCCAATGAATACCAACATGACAGGGTTTAGTGGGTTTTCAAAAATATTTGCTATCATGTGCTTAGGATGAAAGTAGCCTCAGCATTGGAAGGGTTTAAAAAAAAATTCAAATTCTATTCTAATTAAAATGCTGTGTTCCAAGTCTCCAGAGTATGGTTCCACTAAACCCCTTCATGCTTATGAGTTCCTCAAAAAATTGTTGTCAGGATTTATGATACTATTGACAATAACTTAAGAATATACAATGACTTTAAAATATATATTTCAAGGAGAGTTGTTTGTACCATTATCCAATTAACATTTCTCCTTTAAATCTTTTCCCTTGCTAAAATTGTCTGACTACATTTGCAGCTGTGAGCATTAATGGGTTAGCCCTTTTATGCCTGTTTTAATCAAAACTGCCTGTCAATTCTGGTGATAGCTCACTAAAAAAGCAATATATAGAAAATATTTGAAGGAGAATTGTTCATCAGAACTCTCTCTACCTCTCACCTTCAAATATTTTGCAAATTTATGCTTTGTTCCAAAGTTATTTTCAAAAGTATGGCAGGTCCAGACGACATTGGTCAAGTAGTTCTCCAGGCATGAATGGGTTAAGATGCAAATGGGCTAAGGCAAGGAAAGTTGATTGATTTCCTAGCCACTTGCAGACAGATCAATTCTAATCTATGATTCTAATCAATAACTCATACTTATCCACTGACTTCTCTTCTTTCTTCTTTCCATCCTAACTCCTCCTCCTCCTCCTCTTCCTGCTCTCAGGTATAACGAACCTTTTTGTCTCACCTGTCGTACCTGTCGTTATCTCTACCCCGCCTGTCCCGGTTTTTGACCCCCCAACTCTGTCCAAGTCTGACCTTCGACCTGTTCCTGGTGTAGGTCATCCTAAGAAGCCCAAGAAAAAGTCCAAGACTAATAAGTATAAAGGTACAAGAGGCGTATTCTTTTCAATCTCTTCTCCTCCTTATCTTCATAGTGTAACTAATATCTTCATAGTCTAACTATTATATTCATAGTAAAGGTTATTTGAGTAATGTCTGAATAGGGTTGGATACCATTAAGAGTACCAGTACTGGTACCGGTATCGATTCGAAAAGTACTGTATCGTACCACTTCATTCCTTAAAGGTACCCTTAACGATACTAACCACTGTGAAGTGATCTTTTATCAGGGATAGTCCAGGATCCTAAACATGCCTATTCACAACAAAAATCTATAAGGGTAATAATGCAATGAAGTACCATTAACATACCATGCTGTTTCATTGGTACGGATACCAGTATGGTACCTGTTTGTTCGTAGAGGTATCCATCCCAAGTATTTTGGGTGATCACTCAGTCAAGATGCATCACTTTTAAGCATAGCTTTCCAGATAGTTTGGGAAATCCTATTCAGAATATGATTACAGCAACATATTTTTCATAAATGGGTAAATCTTTGATAAGAAAATTAGTTTTAAGTGTTAATAAGATTGCTACAATATTAATTTGTTATATGCCCAAACTACAATATTCATTCTTTATAAGTCCCAAATTTTAATTGGAAGTATACTGTAGAACACATATATGACGCGTGTCCCAAATATAGCGAATTGGGGAATTGACGCATCATAGCGTATCTTTATGTAAGCGACGGTAGCCGCCGCTGACAGCGCCAGTACAGTAAGAAAAAAGTACAGCGTTTTTATATATAGCGAAGCAGAACCACACGCTATGTACGCTATATATAAACAGATGCTAACATTGTGTGTTCTACAGTATTTCATTTTTTAGGAAGAGTAGTTTACTAACTCTATTTTAGTCAAAGTTTATGCTCCGATCATTTGGGATTTTTTCATGAATTTGCTTGCTTTTGCTTTTGGAATAAGAAGCTTGACAAAGTTATCTGGAAAGTTATATATGTCTGCATTAAACCATCGCAGAGAAATTGCCCAAAGTGTGCATTCATGAACTATACTAACGGAAAATAGCATTGCAAGTTTGCATGACTTGGTCTTGTCAGTATTTGAAGGTAGTATTTTCAATTATGGTAAAGAGAGAGTCTAGGTGCTCTGACACAAGTTAAAATATCTTGAAAATCTGGTATAATTTTATGGGAAAAAAATTCATTGACTGTTACAGTAGTGTATCTCATTTTCTTAGAGCCATACGATCCGATTAACATGTTAACGCTATTGGCGTCCCTCTTGTCTTAGAGGTTACAGTCTTCCTCTAATCGCTTTTGAAAAAACACCCTTGACACATAAATGGGTTATTCAAAAATTGTTCCTCCTTGGAGATTTCCTTAACTTTGTCATCTGGACCGGTGATACTTTTGAAAATAACTTTGACATTAAGCATACACTGGAAAAATATTTTAAGGGGAATTCTTAATCAGGTTCTGATTTACATTCCTCCTTCAATTACCTTTTGAAAATTAGCTTTGCCAGAGAGATATCTCAAGCAGTTTTGAGTGCTATAGGCATGAATGGGTTAACCCTTATATGCTGCTGGTGGCAGATTTGGCCAATACAAAATGATGCAAAAGAAATTTAAAATGAAGGAAACCTTGGCTTATGGGTACTCATCCGAAAAGTACTCAGTGAGAGCTTTCCAATGCATACCAATATGACAGGGTTTAGATGGTCTTGAAAAATCTTTGTGCTTTGGATGAAAGTAGTCTCAACAATGGAAGGATTAACCCGTCCAATACTTTAATCCAAAGCACAAGGACACAAAGAATTTTTGAAAACCATCTAAACCCTGTCCTGTTTGTATTCATTGGATAGCTCTCGCCGAGAACTCTCAGATGAGAACCAATGTGTCACGGTTTCAGTTAATTTTAAAGTTTTTTGCATCATTTTGTATTGGCCAAATTAGCCACCAGCAGCATAAGGGTTAAGTATCTTTTGCTTTGTGTCAGACTCCCCTTTCGTGGCATGACTGGGATAACTGCATGCAGCAAGAAGCATGAACTATAGTGATTAATTCTCCCCATATGCACCAAACAGGCACCTTTACAGGCCTCAATGTTAACTAAAAATGTTACTGGCCCCGTAGAACCAGTGACACCTAGGATCTACTGGTCCTGCAAACATTTTACTGGTACTACACAATTTTCTTTAACATAACAAGAAAAAACATTGCAAAAAATCCGCGACAATTTTAATTTTTGTTTTATCTTCATTTATTTCATAAACTAGGGGAAATCTTCAAGGGGTTTGACGTGTTAACAAAAATGTCCTTAAATATTTATTAGCCCTGTAGGACCAGTTTAGATTTCTTTTTACCGTTTTACGGAATTTTTTCTGGCCTAGGGCCGGCGGTTCACTGTTAGCGTCGAGCCATGCTTTAAAATTTTCACAATGCGATGCAATATTGATATTTCCTTAATGATTCATCATCTTAATGATATTTTTAATGACACTTCCTGCCTCCCAAGGAACTTACTTTATTAAATTTATTACTGTTAGCTTCAGAAATTTTGCCTATAAATAGCAAACTGCGAAGATGTCTAGGAAGAAGTAGCAGTTAAAGAGTTTTTGAATGATACTATACAATTTCCCATTCAATATTGGTAATTGGTATCATATCCAGTACCGCTGTACTGACCACTGGCACATATAGGGCCTGGTCATGCTTATTAAAGGTCCCCTTGGAACTATTTTTTTCCTCCATTCAATTTCTGTAATTGTTTCTTTCAGAAGATAAAATAATAAATTTCACATATTTTGTAAATCAAGTGTATTTTATTTGTTATTTCCTGTTGTACTATTCCGTATCAGTATGGGTGCCTCTGATTTTGATGCTTGGTTTTGCGGCTCCCCTTGTATTTTAGGTGCATGAGCATGAGAGAAGTTCCACACAGGTTCCTGCGACTAATAATAACTGATCTTCACTCCCTAGTTGCAGTCACTTTCACATTACATGGCATGCCAGTTAATTGTTTCTTGTTCTTAGTTATTTATTTTTTCAGTACATCACCATTAATGTTAATTTATGCATAATTGTATATATATATATATATATATATATATATATATATATATATATATATATATATATATATATATATATATATATATATATATATATATATATATATATATATATATACATATATATATATATATATATATATATATATATATATGTATATATATATATATGTATATATATATGTATATATATATATATATATATATATATATATATATATATATATATATATATATATATATATATATATATATATATATATATATATATATATATATATATATATATACTCCAAATGCTTTATTTCGCAAATTATTTGTGTCATATTTTCTGAATAGAGTTATTGTGGTATACATGATATGGAACATTATTATATACATTTATGGCAGGTGGATAGACCGTAGAACTGGGTTGATATTATTAGAATGTATTTGACTAAAGTATCATAATACATTAGATAACCATTTTACAGCCATATAAAGATATGTGTTGAATACAAGGGCTACATTTCAGCATTACACCTAT
>OZ012691.1:41646059-41818559 GCA_963942565.1 Maea johnstoni | reverse complement strand
CAAAGACAAAGGTGGTGACAACTTCTAAATGTGCTCCTCATTAAAGTTTGTAAGAACGTAGTTCTTATAAACTTTATTACTATCCGATGAAAATTTTTGACGTCTAAGCTTTCAGTTTTGAATTTTGTGTTGTCATGATCTCGTTATTTGTTCGGCGATTTTCATATTTTTTTCGTATTATTGATAGTTTGTGTGGTGAATTTATTAGATTTTTCGTTATATTTGTGTTTTTCCGTTTTTAAAGTGTTATTTTCTGTGTTTGTTTCTGTGGAATTTTTTTTCATGGTGTACTCGGTAGGCGCTCCAGCGGGTTTGACCCGGATGTTGTTCTCGTTGTTTATTTCTTTGCGCATGCGTGGGTCAATTTTACTGCGCATGGGCAGTTTGTTCTGCATATTTTATAATGTTGTATGCGTGCGCATTGGCGGTTGTGTGGTGCATAATTTATGTGATGGTCGCGTAGCGATCCTATGACGCAGTTTGCAGTTTGGGATTTCCCTCGAATCACGTGTGTCTGGTGCTCCGCTTGGGGATTCCCCATAGAATCTGGGGTTTCCATCGAACATTGTTAGTGTTTGTGTCGTTTAGTGTTGTGATTTTTATTAAAGTTTGTAAGAACGTAATCGGTTAATTAGCCCAAAACAAACAGACATGAAATAAAATGATATTATAGTTTATTTGGGAAGTGCGCGACCACGGCAAAATCTATCGCAACACGTTTTTTATCGAGTGCGGCCGTAGCAATTATCGATCCCATGCCTTTGTTCCTTGGTCATTGTGAGTTAATTTAGTGGATATCTAAGTAAAATAGTTGTCAAGGAGCAATAATGTCACAAGTTAATTACGATAATTTGAAGATGTGCCAGCGTATTAATAGATTAAAGTTGACGATTTTGAATCTGCAGACGGTGTCAAATATACGAGTTCAAAATGGCGGCCGCTGTAAGCGGCCGCGCCGAATGCCGATAGTTTCAATTCCTTCACTGACAACAGATATCCCAAAGGCGGGATATCTATGAAATAAACATTTTTGGAAAGCTGAGAATCAGCTTGTTTAATCCTGCCATCCCATATGCTTCTGCGCTGGAACTGCAGTGTATTAGTTCTTGGACATTGGACCATATGGAATTCCCTAGTCTACTTTGAGCCTTGTAAGTTGTATGAATTGATATTTGTTTAAGTGAAGTTATGCTTTAAGCATCTTAGTTTGGTTTATATTAGGTACAATGAAGTAATTTAAATGATGTATGAACATTCTTTGTATCGAGTGATGTGTGTCCATGAAAAATAAGTGATATCCTCAAAATATTGCATGGCTGATTTTTTTTATGTACGCACCAAAACTATTATCCATATTTATACCCCACACATTTTAATGTATACTCATAACATCTAGATTGAATAATGAAGTATCACTGTGAATATAGTAGTCAAACATAAAATGAAATCAAAAAGCATTGGGACTTGTGGCAGTCCCTTCTTGCCAGTGTGACTTACTCCAAATATTGTGAGAGATTAGTTTGAGGTCACCCAGAGAAATACATCCCCTTGAACCGCAACGCCATAGGCACAGCATGCTAGCACCTAGGGCCATCTCTAGTCAAGGTGTTTATCTTGATATGATTAAAGGGATGACAAGTTTGGCTAAAATGGGTGGCCACACTGGCAAGAAATTATGACCACCTTATTGAAGGCATCGATGAGATCCCGATCATTCCATAACTCATATGTGCGCCTCGGGTTACGCGGTGTAGCCTTGGTCACGTGATCTGATCTGTGCAATTAGCATGCAGCATCCTTTCTAGGTCAGATAGTTGCCAAGGAGATGGGAGGCAGCGACATTTGATGATGCATGGACAGTGCCCGATCCCGGTCTACTCATCTCAGGGTCAACCAAAAAAATTAAAATGTATCATGTAGAGCTGCACTCACCACTCACGAACTCGAGTGGCTCGAGCCCTGGAGCAAACTCGCCGAGCTCGAGCTGAAATGTTCAAATCGTGAGCTTGTCGATGTTGGGAACACAAACGTAACACAGGGGACATAACACACATTATCAACATACATAACTGTTTATCACTGTCATGTCTTCATTACATTCTCCAATGTATACATTCAAGCGGTGTTAAGTGTTAAACTGACCTTTTTACCTCGTCAGCACGTTTTGAAATTAAATAAACATGGCAATGTTAATAAATGTCTGCCAATAAATATTTATTTCTTAATAGCTGGGCTGGAAAATAAATATTTTTTTGGAAAATCAGAACGTCCGTGAGCTCATGAGCTCACGAGTCAAACGGGTGGTGAGCTCATGAGTTCATCTCCCTCCGTGAGTGCAGCTCTAGTATCATGACAGTTGCTAGTAATTATTGGAACTTTTTTATGTTCAAAACTGAGAACCTTTAGTACTTATTTTCATGGGTCATAATTGCAGGTAACAGTTTCAGGATGGATTAAATCTGAACTTCGAGGTGAACCTTACAAACATGTCCTAAACATCTTTTATCAGCTCTTTTTCGACTAGTTTTTCTTAGGCAAATGGGTCTTAGGTTTGAGTAATTTCAGGTCATCAGTGTTCTGACCATGAATGGGTTGGCAACTGTAAACGGGGAAAAAGAACAAGAATTCAACAGAGATGGTCTTTATTATTGTGCCTGTAAGGTGTGTCCAATTTGGATGATAAATGAGATTTCATGAATAAATTAATGCTAATTTTCCCTCAAAGAGACGCGCAGTAGCTCCTACTGTAGAGGTGCAGCAGAAGACATCAACTGGATTTGACCTTCCATCTATGTTTCAAGTTCATTGTATAGTATTTGTATCAAACAACTGCAAATTAACTAGCATATAATCAACTAAAGAATATTTGAATCCCAGTACAAAATAACCATATGAAAAAGTACATGTAACACAATTGCTGTGTTCTATTTACAGATACATTTGCACAGTGAATGAGGTGCTGAAGGTAGGGAGAGCGGTGAAGACTCCAGAGGCAAGGGCGGGGTGCTGCTGAGGGGCGTGGCAGAGAAGACATGCTTGTGCAGGGTTATAGACAACAGAACCAACAGCAATGCTGACAGTACATGATTAGCTTGCACAGAGCATCTACACATAAAACTCACATCCACAAAAACGCCACTAGTCAAGTTCTCTCCTGGCAGGTATCAGTACAGAGAGATATATTCTTGCCAAGAGCAGGAGGATAGGACGCACTGAGGCATTCTATAAGCAGTTTTCTTAATCTATACAAGGAATTTCAAAGTTCACGACCTTGGAAACCAAAAGTTAGGCTACCAGAGATGATACAGGACATAAACAAGGGCCTCTTACAAGATCCAGGATGATATTTGTATTGTGACTAAAAAAATGTTCAGCAACCAGCTCTATATGGCATGTAAATTTATCAACCTTGGCAAGTTCTGACCTAAAATTCCACTCAATCCTAAATGCAAACCACTTAAGGGATAAGTATGAATTTGGATGAATTAGTTGATTTAGCTCCACTGGTCAGGTGAGTCTGCAGCAGCTGATGTTCTCCTCTCCTCACTCTGTCCACTGCTATAGAAGGGAACAGTGTGGTCCAAGTCCCTGCAGCACCTCAAGCCTTATTTCATATACATGTATATATATATATATATATATATATATATATATATATATATATATATATATATATATATATATATATATATTATATATATATATATATATATATATATATATATATATATTTATATATATATATATATATATATATATATATATATATATATATATATATATATATATATATATACACACATTCTTGGTGGGATAGAAAGCTTGCACATAGTGGAACCCTCAACACTTCTAACCAGTAAACATGAATAGAAACATCACCAGGAGGAACAGATACCGAAATAACCCACAAGCTAGTGATATCTTGTAGTTAGCATGATTTTCCCCTGCGGTCAACTGAACATGCACTTTTTGATGGGGGTTGAAGAGATGGATGGAGCTCAGAGTCAAGATCTAGTGCTACCACAGAAAAGCTACTTGTTGATAAAAGTTGTTATACAAGCATTTTCTATTTTAATTATATGATAGTCTGAAATCAAGCTCTAGCCTCATGCTAACTATGGCTTAAGCTGCATTTTTCACAAGAATCTATCTATATAGAATACACAGCTTAAACCTTCAAGATACCTTACACAGTATGTCTTTCACTCTATTGCATCCCTGCCAGCAGCATCCATCAGCTGGCCATTTACATATATAATAGGTACAAAATGATCTCATGTGTGATGGTCCCCCGGCCTGTTAACATCCATATGTATGTTAAATTAGGTTCACAATCGGATGCAATATCTGAAAGAAATTCCTGACCTTCAAAGTTCTTATTACGCGAACATTTGGCAGATTCTAGCAGGAGATACCCCTCCAAGAGCGATGGGATGAAACCAGGAGAAAAGCTCTGTTGAAACAAGTTTACACAGAAGCAGAATATTACTAAGGATCAAAAAATTCTCAAAAAATATTCCAGCATGACAAATACTTAGGGAGTTGGTGAGCATGTTCTAGTGAATAGCCCGTGGGCCTATTGCCTTGAACATGGACACATCTTACTCCCTATCATACTAGGGCTCCAAGACTATACTACTACATACTAATCAGACCATTCAGAACTGCTAGTCATCTGAACTAGTTCAACAATTATGCTGGATGTGATGATATCAAAAATCTATGTACACGATCATGGGAGTTGTGGCGTGGTTGCCGCTTCCATACAGAGATGCGCAGGAACTATGAACCTGGGAAACAGAACAACAAAAACAAGGTATTTACAGACAAGCGGGTCATAAGGGAGATGGATCGGCTTCGCAAAAACCCCCTGATATTACCAGAAGTGCTCCTGAAGCCCGTGGACAAAAACATAACCACTATCATATTTCACAATGTAAGGACAATCCACAAACACTCAAAAGACTTGGCCCAGGACTTGAACGTTGCATCTTCCAACGTTCTCTGTGTTGCTGAGACACACTTGCAACCGAGCACAGCCCTCAAATGCTTGAAAGAAAAATTCCCACATGCATATCACAATTCACCCACACTTCAAGGTAACAGTCAAACACGTCATGGAACATCAATTTTCTCAAAGGATGAGTTACAATCAGTTCAACACTATAACACCAATACACTTGAAGCAACAGTTGCCTACGATAACAGAAGAAAAGTTATCATAACATGTGTTTACCGCTATCCCACATCGTCAGTTCCGCAGTTTATGGCAGACCTAAAATCGATTCAAGGCACACGCACAAACAACAAAAAAATCATTATGGGAGACTTTAACATAAACATACTGAACAAAAATCACCAGACAATAACTAACTTGTGTAATGACCTAAAAACAAAGCAATTGATTAACACAGCAACAACCAAACAAAATACAATAATTGATCACATTTACACAAACATTACTAATACAAAAAAGGCTGGGGTAATAAAAACATATTATTCTGACCATGACCAAATTTTCATTCAATTCTGACACCGTAGAAATGCAATCGGTGGTGAAACAATCATTGCTGCACAAACTCAAAAAATTGAGTAAAAGCAAAAAAATTTACCAAGGGCAAAAGTTTAAAAATCAGAAAATTAAAGCACGAATCAATTACCAAAAGCATAAAAACAGAGCTACTAACAATTACGAAAGCAATCAATTAAAAAAATTAAAATACAAGACAAACTTTTGACGCCACTGGCGTCTCTCTTGTTCTAATTGGATTTGGATTTACAGGCATTTATGAAAAACCTCCCTGGTATTCAACCAAATGCACTCGGACTAGTTTATTCTGAAGATGAACGTGTGTCAAGACTGAGCACAGTGACCTGGAGGGAAACTCAGATCCTGAACGAGTAGGAAATACAGACTGGTGTGAATGTGAAGTCTGTGTGTCTCTGTCATTTGCGATAAGTGGGATATTCTGGAGGAAAAACTTGATCTTGAAAATGTTGAGTGTGAAATACAACACAAGGACTTAGACATTACCTGAATCCTTCCGTATTGGCAACCTCCTATGCTACATTCAGGCTTTGGATTGAAAGAAAACATTATTGGAACTGCATCTTCTCTCAACTGTTTATACCAACTTTTATATCCTATGTCTTCCCTATGATTCTCGCTGACTTTAAGTGAGTAGTAAATTATAAGGTCTTCAAAGTCCAACCAATTCCTACATTATAGAGCCAGCTAGCTATTATTATTTTGCATATTATTATGCGTAAGGAATCAATTAGAATGTAAATATGTATTGGTGCCACCTACATTCAAACCATAAAACTTATATACTCCTTTTCAATCCTTAAACTTAGGGCTATCAATGAGCTTTATAGATATGAAAACAGAATCAAAATATCTTCTTTGGGGACAAAGTTATGGCCACTTTAGTGAGGACTGACTATTGAACAACGTCATGTAAATATGTAGCGGCACCACCTACTTTCAAACTATAAAACTAATCTACTCCTTTCCCACCCTTACCATAAGGCTATCAATTAGCTTTATACATATGAGAACAGAATCAAAATATCTTCTTTGGGGACAAAGTTATGGCCATTTTAGTGAGGACTGTCCAAAGAACAAGGTCATGTAAATAGGTAGTGGCGCCACCTACATTCGAACCATAAAGCTAATCTACTCCTTTTCCACCCTTACCATAAGGGCTATCAATTAGCTTTATACATATGAAAACAGAATCAAAATATCTTCTTTGGGGACAAAGTTATGGCCATTTTAGCGAGGACTGTCCATAGAACAAGGTCATGTAAATAGGTAGTGGCGCCACCTACATTCAAACCATAGAACTACTCTACTCCTTTTCCATTGTCATCATTAGGGCTATCACTTAGCTTTATAAATATAAAAACAGAATCAAAATATCTTCTTTTTGGACAAAGTTATGGCCACTTTAGTGAGGACTGTCCAGGCAAGTAATTCTGCTGGCCACTAGGTGGCGCCACAGGGTGTTAGAGGGGTCGGATTCGCGGGCTACCCTTCTAGAATCGATCACCACACCAAGTTACATACCTGTGCCAAGTTTGGCGCTTTTACCAAAAAGTGCACGATTCACTAGTATTTTGTTACATATCTGCTGGACTATTAGGGACATTCATCAGAAAGGTACTGAGAATTAACAGTATACTGTAGAATGGCTAATTTTTCTGTGTGTTTTATTTTCCCGTGTTTTTCCCGAATGCTATCAAACGGGAATAATTAACACAGGAAAAATATATACAGTTCATGTCCGGACTTAATAAACAATTAATAAATTCTGACCTTCGTTAAATAGACTGGTCCAGCTTTATCTCTGAAGTGTCTGACCAGCGTTTACTCAGAGTGGTAGCAGTCATCATGCAATCTACATCGCTAATTGCACTGGATGACCACTGATCATGCTGTGACTGCTGCTCAACTATGTGCCACTTCACAGATTACATCGCCGTTGATCTATTTCTGGACGCCTCTCTAGACTGGTTATAGTTGTTGTTGTTGATAAATAGTTTAGACTGGTTATAATCCCATTGCCACGCGCGTTGCTGCAATTAAGGCCCTGCACGTGCAGGTACCCATTAATATTTACTCTCTGGTTTACTAAAATTAAAGGTTTACATAAATCGGGAAAATTAAAAACGGAAAAAACATATGTCCTCTTTTCGGAAATATTAGAAACGGAAACACCCAAAAATGAGATATTAGGGAAAATTGTCACATGGAAAAATTAGCCATTCTACAGTATTTAGTCTGTGTCATGGCTTGTAGTTTGGGCAATGTTTTTTCAGGGAAACTTTAAGCTTGTTCGGATCTAAACAAACTTTTGTTTTCATCTGTCTATGGCACATACTACCTGATTGCTTAACCCATTAATACCAAGGAGTTTCTCTTGAAATGGGCATACTTTTGACAATTATAATCAAATTCAATACAAAATTACAAACTATTTGAGGGAGAGTTGATGGTGATGTTCTGATTAACATTTCTTCTTTAAACATTTTCCAAACTATGCTTTTGCCTGCAAATTATTACCAAATTGTCAGGCAGGCATCCTGTGGCTGCTGCAAGTGTAAATGGGTTAACCCTTATGCTGCTGGTGGCTAATTTGGCCAATACATAATGAGGCAAAAAATGCCTGAAACCCTGGCATATGGGTACTCATCTGAAAGAATTCAGTGAGAGCTATCTAATGAATACCAACATGACTGGGTTTAGGTGTTTTTTTTGCGTCTTTGCGTCCTTGTGCTTCGGAAGGAAGTAGCCTCAGCATTAGAAGGGTTACAGAACTTGGATGAAAAGACTGATGCTTGATTGTTATTGCATGGCGAGACTAATGACTTCATTTCCGATGTTTTCTTTTGACCAGGTCCTCAAACTGCTAGTCACATCGTGGGAGAGAAGATTGACGTTCACCGTCGGGACATCGTCAACGACGGGCGAGGGAGGTACAGTCACCTGGAACGAAATCCACCATAAAACGGAATTTGGCACGAATCAAACCGGGCACGGCTATCCTGACCCAAATTATCTTGACAATGTGATTCTTGAACTCGCTGCCCAAGGGGTCACTGACGATTGATGCTGGGATTGACCTATAGGGGGCAGCACTAATCACAAGGGACACGGTTATCCCAATCTCCAACTATCTGGACAATGTGCTTCTTGAACTTGCGGCTGGAGGGGTCACTGACGATTGATGCAGGGATTGACCAAATGGGGGCAGCACTTATCAAACAGGACTTTGTCTTGAACATGGCTATCTGGCCAATGTGCTTCTTGAGTACTCCAGGGGTCACTGACAATGATGGGATTGACCTATAGGGGACAGTACAAATTCAGTGGGACTTGCTATCTCAACCCTAAATATCTGGACAATGTGCTTCTTAAATTCGCTGCTCAAGGGGTCATGGACAATTGATGCTGGTATTGACCTATAGGGGGCAGCACGAAACAAATGGAACTTGCTATCTCGACCCCAACTATCTGGACAATGTACTTCTTGAACTTGCTGCTCAATGGGTCACCGATGTTTGATGCTGGTATTGACCTATAGGGGGCAGCACAAAACAAATGGAACTTGCTATACCGACCCTAAATATCTGGACAATGTACTTCTTGAAGTTGCTGCTCAAGGGGTCACCGATGATTGATGCTGGGATTGACCAATAGGGGGCAATATGAATTAAACGGAACTTGCTATCTCGACCCTTTGCAGCGCAAATCAAATTGAACTTGCTATTTCAACCCCAACTATCTGGACAATATACTTCTTCAACTTGCTGCTCAAGGGATTAATAAAGCAGTCTACCTATAGGGGGCAGCAAAAATCAGAAGGGACATGGCTATCCCAAATTTTAAAGGTGCTAATTCCTACCCATATACGTGAAATCTCCTGGCATGAATGGGTTAACCCTTTCAATGCTGAGTCTACTTTCGGCCAAAGCACAAGGACTCAAAGATCTTTGAAAATCATTGAAACCCTGTCATGTTGGTATTCATAAGAAAGCTCTCACTGAGTACTTTCAGATGAGTACCCATTTTCCAGAGTTTCAGTGATTTTTTCATGTTTTATGCATCATTTTGTATTGGCCAAATTAGCTACCAGCAGGATAAGGGTTAATGCCAATGATCTTGTATGCAGTTATGTAATGCATGCTAAGAGAGGAGAACTTGCTGATGCTATTGACATCTCTGGAATGAGGAGAAAAGGGTGGAATATAAATAACACATGGCGACAACATAGGCATGGACAAATTATGTATCTATGTACACAATTATGGGAATGTTTAAATATTTTACCATAAGTTATTTGTATGAATTAAAAGTACAACTTCCATAGACATTTTTTGCCCGTTTCACTCATAGCTGGAGTTTGCATGTGTTATGTGAAGTTAAGATATGTTGACATATTTGCCTTTGTTTGATCGACTATTTAATCTGTATGCTGTTGGTGGCTAATTTGGCCAATAAATGATGCAAAAAAACTCCCAGAAAAATGACTGAAACCCTGGCACATGGGTACTCACCTTAGAATACTTGGCGAGAGCTTTCCAATCAATTCCAACATGACAGGGTTTAGATTGTTTCCAAAAATATTTGCATCTTTGTGCTGTGGACGAAAGTAGCCTCAGCATTGGAGGGGTTAAGCAATTATTTTTAGTGCAGTTAAGCTCCAGAAATTTCCTGACATTCCTGCTAGGTTGTCAATGCCAGACTTGCCATTTGTTGCTTCCTTGTACAAGATATCAGCATTTTAACCCTTATGCTGCTGTTGGTTAAATTGGCCCATACAAACGATGTAAAAAACCTGAAAATAACTAAAACTGTGACGCATGGGTACTCATATGAGAGTATTCAGCAATAGCTATCCAATGAATACCAACATGACTAGGTTTGGATGGTTTTCAAAAATCTTTGCGTTCTTGTCATTTGCTCGAAAGTAGCCTCAGCATTGTATGGGTCTATTCTTTTCATGCTGAGGCTACTTTTTCCAAAGCACACAACTGCTAGAATGTTGGAAAACAGGTTTGACCCTGTCATGTTGGTATTCATAGGATAGCTCTTGACGAGTACTATCAGATCGGTACCTGTTTGTCGGTGTTTCTGTCCTATTTCAGCATTTTTCACATCATTTTATTTTGACCAAATTAGCCACCAGCAGTGAAAGGGTTACTGGTGCAGTATTGGTGCAGTTACACTTAAAATCAAGAGAAAAATTCACAACTTTTCCCTTTTGCAGTAGTTCAGAAATATTGAACATTTTCATTTGAAATTAAACTTGCTTTCTTTTTGAATCTCGCTCTATGGTCAGATATTTATGTAACTGATACTGCTCCATTCTCTTCATGTTCTTTCTACTATATTTTTAAGGTTTCTTTTTTAAAGTATCTTATTCTGTAATCAATTATCCAACTCTTTGTGTCAGACTCTCCTAGTAGAAAGTTTTGATCAGTATCTCTGTGAAGCAGAATTACTGTCAAACCCTGAACTTAAACTATAAAATATAAAGACATTTTTGCCTGAATATCTCATATTCGCAAGACAGAATCATCATATTTCTGAACAAATATTATTTTCGAAATAAGCAGAATAGAATTTTTACATATATTCTCAGAATATGATTCTTTTTAATTTCCATTTTGGAAATTAAGTAGTTTGTCTTGTTTTTGATGTTAGAGTTCTTGGTTCTGATTTGTGTTGTACTTATTCTTATACTATATCTTTAAGCATTCACTTATACTTCATTTCTTCATAGGTTATAATGTTGATGGCTTATTGCCAGAGGTCCTTCACTCACATATGAAAATATTTTAAAACTAGCCTTATTTTAATGGTTATCTTTCGATGAGATTTCAAAATCTGGTCCAGTGATTAGAAATTGCATATACTGTAGAATAGCCAATTTTTCAGTGGAACAATTTTCCCTGATTTGTCATTTTTGGATGTTTCCGTTTCTAATATTTCCAAAGAAAAAAAAATCAACATTTTCACTTTGTCAATTAAATCGAAATGAATGGTTGGGTATCGAATCGAAATTATCGATATTCTGAACCCCAATAATGGCGTATAAGTATTAATAAAAATACACTTTTCCCAGACATTTTCCTGTTAAACTAAAGCAAAGTGAAACTCTGACTAAATATTGAAGTATTTTCTATGGCTTTTGTAAGGGAAATAGGAAGGAATGGTGTACTTTACTCAGGCACATAGCCAAGACACATGGTATCGAACCAAATTGATATATCGGAAAGAGTATAGCAATTAATCAAATCGAAAAAAAAGGGATATCAATGACATCCCTATAAATAATTGTGTGCTACGAGCATGTTATGGCGTATTGAATCGAATCGAATCGAATTGAATCGAAAGATATATCAATTAATCGAATCGATAAAATTTCATATCAATGACATCACTACAAATAGCAAATAGCCATGTTCCATGTCTTTCTTCATATTTCTTGGGTCATTCTTGGTACGAACTATTCTAAAGGTTCTTTTTGAAAATTAGCGTCAGTTAGTTTCAAGCCGAACAGTGATCCAATAGCTTTGTTCCCTGTCTTTTATATTCTTCGTTGTTCTCCATTGATTTAACCCATTGATGCTTAATAGTTACTTTTTGAATTGTTGTCTGGATCTTTGATACTTTTGACAATAGGATTGATTTTACAAAATATTTGAAGGAGAGTTGTTTGTAATGTTATGATTAACATTTCTCCTTCAAATGTTTTCCTTATTATGATTTTGCCTGTAACATTTCTTCAAAATTGTCAGGCTGCTTTTGGCCACTGTGAACATTAATGGGTAAATAAGAAAAAATAGTTCACTATTTATTATCAAAAATACCCAAGAAGCGACTCTCCATAAAGAAATGTCTGTCAGCCATGTTTGTGTGTACTTAACTTCCTTTTAAAAACATTCCTTTGTTCACTAGATATTTGTGCGTATACCAAATGATACCAGCCAATTGTATTCTGCCTAGTCACAAATCATGGAAGGATAATAGCTGATGTAAATAATTTTCAATCTTATTATTATATTTAGTTAGTACTACAAAGTGTGAAAATGCCCCAAAAAGCAATAAAGTATGTGTTGTTGTTTTCTATTTTGTAATTTCTGTTGTGTATTGCTGGCAAAATGAAAGCTACCTATAACATTGGGAACCTCGTTTGACAATAGTTGAATGCAGTATATTACAATTACTACTACCGTATTCGCCTGTTTAAGCGCACAGTCCCGAATAAGCGCACCCCCCCTATTTTTCACGGTTAGAGGGGGAATGGCTAGCGCAATTGTCATGAAAAACTCGTAAAACTTCCCCGCAGAAGAAGTAAGAAAACCAAAAACCAGCGCTGAATTCCGCAATTTCAGCAGTTCCTTCGTGCTCTCACTGTTCATATTTGCAGCATGATCGTACTATTGACCAATTAACGATCTTTTCACATGCGGCGAACGTCTAAGCAAACTGAACAGCAAGAGCGCCAAGGTACAATAACGGCTAATACACTCCGACTGGCAATCATTGAGGGGTGCGGTAAAACGGATGATTGCCAACATCCCTTCTACAGAACAATTTCCCAACCTCTACCCGCACCGTGCGCTTAATCGGGCTAATGTGGTACTCTGGCAGCAGAGCCACCTATTATGAACCTACTGTAACATTTTATACCTGAAGATCTCTTTGAAAAATGTCTTTTGGACTTATGATACTTTTGAATGTATCTTTGGAATTAATCATAAATTAACAAAATATTTGAAGGAGAATTGTGAGTTTGATTCCCATGAACATTACTGGTTCAAATATTTTTAAAAACATGTTTGAGTCACAAAGATATTTCCAAATGGTCAGGACGTTTTTGGCTGCCACAGGTAAAGTTAGATCCAATTTTCTCCTTCAATTATTCCCTTACAATTGCTTTTGTTAGAGTGATATCACCAAAATAGTCAGGCTGTTTTGGATGCTAGCAGCATGTATTGGTTAAATTGTTTCCAAATGTGTCGCAAATGCAAATGGTGTTTGTCAACAATAGCTTTATGGATTAAATGCAAATAAGTCAAATAAGTATAAATCAAAACACCACATGTACAAACAATACCTTTTATTACAAAAAATATTCAGAACAGAAGTTTCTACAGAGAAAGTCCTTTCATTTATACAAAATCATTCCTCTATCCCATCTGTCAAAATATAATATAAATAGCACACAATAAATATTTCATTGGAATATTTTTACAATGGCAAGTAATCTGTAAAACAGTTGACATATATCTAAGAGTAGTAATCCCAACAAAAATAATTTATAACAATAAATAAATATTACAACACAATAATACAAATATATTCTCAAAATATGATCTTTGATAGAAAGTCCTAATCAATCCTCAACATCAATCCATTTCACTATTAAAGTCTTAAAAAACAAACATTCTGGTAAATTTGTATATATTTTCAACAAATTTATCTGTTTTGCAAAGAAAATGGAAGAGATTTGTGCATTAATACTGACCATCTATTCATGCTCATCCAATGATGGTGATGGCGATGTGTAGTTCAAAGGCTTTAATGAGTTCATTAGCATATAACGAGAAAATACCACCCACATCATCTCGAACCAATCAATTTGGCTCTTATGAGCAAACAATGCCTTCTGAAAGGAATAAGAAAACATTTAGAAAAATGGATACTTTTAAAAATTCACACCAAATTCTATTAACCCTTATAGTCCGGGCAATCTGGCACATTTTTTAGCTAAACCCATCACTAATTGCAAAAGAAACGAAACCTGTTTTATCTGAAAGGAGACTATATGAGGAATGATATATCAAGAATCCCACTCGATCAAAATATTGGAACATACTGAAATTTAGACCGAAAGTTCCAGATTTCTGAGGGTTTGGCAGGTCTAGGTAGAATGAAGTTTATAGCACACTGAATGTTTGATTCGCCCTATAAAATGCCCACCAAAAGGTTTTAGCTTTATGCTCTTTAATGATAGGACTTAATTTCATGTTTAGATTATTATATTGGAGGAGGGGGTGGGTGTGTTTGTTGGGGGGGGGGGGGGGGGGTCTGGGTGTTAACTCATACCCCTGGAATTGGGGTGATTGTGAAGAAAGTGCCTTAAATCTGGAATGTGTTTTCATGTCAACAGTAGGAGGTTTGTTTACTAAAATTAACATACTTATAATTGATTATTGCTCCCTTAAGCCAGTTGGTGGCAGCACTGTAGTATTTAGTGACCTCCATTTTTTGTGTTGTTCTGGTCCAAAAAATGGCAGCCAGGTTAGGAGGTCCAAGTACATTTATTATCAGT
This sequence comes from Maea johnstoni, assembly GCA_963942565.1. NCBI lineage: Eukaryota > Metazoa > Annelida > Polychaeta > Spionida > Magelonidae > Maea > Maea johnstoni. The sequence goes on along the minus strand of OZ012691.1, from coordinate 41,803,710 downwards.
TCCTCTCTAATTCTAGCAGCTGGTTGGTCAATTTCCTTGTTGTAATGGACTGCATTGTGTTTCTAAAATTGCTTTTAATATTGGTCAATGTTAGAAGTCCAATATCATTCTTGTATTCGGATCCTAACAATTCTTTTCACAAATTTTATTGTGAGGACCCCAGTATATGTATACTTTGTCCGGTAGTGCCATGACAACCAGTGGCCTGCATAGCAATAGAGGGATTTCAAAATGGTGGCCACTGCTGGTCACAACGCCCCTAAAAATTGTTTTTCAGTATTTCAAACACTATTCTTACAATATGATTAGCCAACATGATGTATATCTGGAGAGAAATATGGCAGGAAGTAATTAAGATGGATTTAGGTATGTAAGGTTAGGTATATTGTTAGGTAAATTATGTCATTGACCCTGAAGGTTGCGTAGACTTCAGAGACCATTTTTGTTGGAGATGATACAGACTTGATGAAACTTCTGTGTCTTCGTGCAAGCACTGATCACAAGAGGATCCACTTCCATCCAGAGGCAAAGACAAAAGACAAAGTCTGAGGTATGTGGACATTTAAAACGTGTTGTTTGCCAATGCCATACTTGGCTGTGACACAACCTCAGGGTTATTTGGTTTTGGCAAAGCCATTGCTTTAAAACTCATCCAAGTAAGCCAGACATTCTTTGAAAGGCTAATGTATTCAAGGGCCACTCAAGGAAACCATATCTGTCAAAAAGGCAGTTGTGTGCTTATACAAGTTCAATTCCAAAGTTTGTGATTTAAATAATCTGAGGCACCAGAAGTTTATATTGAATCATAAAGACAAGAAGGAAGGCAATTCAGCCTGAACAGTTGCCACCCACTTTAGCTGCCATAAAGTTCCGCAGCTTCTGTGTTTATCACCAAATTCTGAACAGTACAGGCTTTTAACTCCTACTCAAGTTGACCAGACGTCGGTCAGTGCCTGGTTTTGGGAACACCAATGGATAACATGTCAATCTCAATAATGTCCCATGTAGCTTGCGAATATAAGCTATGGTCAGTAGTGAGGTCATCCATGTACAGGTAACTGGGTGGCAATCAAGTGTGCAGTTGTGTATTATGCCCAGGCTGTTCACGCATTTAGTGCAGGAATCAAAAGTCGGCACTGTAGACGTAAGGATGGTTCCCATCCAACTAAAACAAAAAGAGCACTAAAAGAACTTCCCCAATTTGTTATAATTGTCATTAGACACTCTAGTTGTAGAAAAATGGGAATAGGATGCATGGCAGCATGTGGATCCAGCAAGGGTGTCGGTTAGAACATGGGGGAAGTTCAAAGGGATGAAGTGTGATGGCCTAACATATCATTTAGATAAAGCTGATCTGTAGGTTTCTTAATGGAGTAAGGGCTTGGACAGGCTCTTAGCCAGGATTTCGGAACTAAATGTCCCAATTTGGCAATCCCAAAACTTTTGGGTATTCTATTCAAATATTCTGATAACAATCTTAAATATGTATTTACTTAACCCATTCACACATAAAGTTCCTATAACTTGGGAAGAAAACGATAGATCACAAAAAATCTCAAGGAGAGTTGTTGTATGGCTTCTGATCAACATTTCTCTTTGAAATGTTTTCCAGAAAATGTTTTTGTAAGTTAAATGTTTTCAAAATTTTCAGGCCTGTTTTTGACAACTTTGAGTACGAGTGGGTTAATGCAAAATGTCCTCACTCAAAGTCATGAAAGTCACAATCATGTCAAAACTATTAGTTATAAATTATTCTTTTGAAATTGACAGTTTAAGAAATTATTTACATAGCAACCTGTGTGTTCTGTGTGATTTATAAGGCTTCAGGAGTTCAAATGAAATTCAGGCACTGGCCTTGAATATATATTCCTTATTTGGGAATTAAACATTTTTTGAATCATAATTAGTTTTTGATAGGTGACCGATTTCATTATTGTACTTTTTATCACTTTCTCACCCTTTGTCCAGTAGATGGACATTTGTGGCGTAATACCCTGTGCTGGATAGAGATCCACAAAAGGGGTACAGTATCATGCAACAAGTTAATACTAAAATATAATTCCGGTTAAAATTGTTTGATATTTTAGCTACTTGTTTGGTAAAACATCATAATAGACAACCTATATTGTGATTTTTCAAAGAATGTCAGCATTTTTACTTTGTTTTACTATGTTTCATGATTTCACCAATATGCTGATTTAAAAGTACACATTGTTCCAATACTTTGATTAAGTGGGATTTTCAATATGTTATTATATATACACCAATGCTCTTTATGCAGTAGGTTTCGTTTCTTTTGCAATTAGTGGTGGGTAAAACCCTACTTTGCCTGGACTATTATGCTGCTGGTGGCTGATTTGGCCAATACAAATTGATGCAAAAAGCATGAAAAATGACTGAAACCCTGGCACATGGGTACTCATCTGAGAGTACTCCAATGAATACCAACATGACAGGGCTTAGAAGATTTTTCGGAAATATTTGAGTCCTTGTACTTTAGACGAAAGTAGCCTGAGCATTGGAAGGGTTAAGCTTGCCGGGCGTCAGGAATGTCTGACGATGATGATGATGATGATGACGTTGAGTTAAAAGGCTCTAAGGAGTTCATTAGCATATAGCGGGAAAATATGATGTACAGCACCCGAAACCACACAGTCTGGCTCTTGTGGGCAAACATAGCCCTCTGAAAGGAAAAAGAAAGAAAATTAGGAATTTATTCATTTATTCCTCCGTCAGTTCAAAATGATCAACTTTCACTACTTTTTACGAAGATATTCCTAATCACAGCATCTTCCTAAAAGATCTTAACCATATGTTCATTTATTCCTGCAGAATGCTGAAACAAGCAACTTACTTCAGAAATATATTTCTAATTACAGCATCTTTTATAAATAACTTAAAGGAAAAATGTAAAAACTAGAACTCTCCTTCAAATATTTTTCAATATCATGCTTTTCCCTTTATTATACTTTGAACATAAAACAGATACAAAGTAGATACAAACAGAGAGAGTAGATACAAACCTGAGTGCGTAAAACATCAATCCAATCAGAAACGATTGGAATCTGAGAGGTCATGTGAGTATAGGGTAGGTCCAGAAGAGAGATGTACTTTCTATATATGGGCGTGCTGATCAAGGAGAATGCCTGCACATCTGAAACAGACGACAAAGATGACTGACAATTGAGTCCAATATGTAATAGTACATATCATACTTTATCCCCTGCTCTGCATTAATTCTCTATGCTGATTGGTCAATAGGTGTTAGACCTGGAGCCGTTCACACTTATTAGATTCAATATCGAACAGCGGCAGAATTCAATATTACCACTTGGGCACCAGCCTCGTTCTGACCTAAGTTATTTCAATTTTTTTTGATATGTATTTGTTATTTTTTCTTAGCATGAAAGAGCAGGTGATAAATTTGTTACGCCCTGTTGGAAAGTGGAATTCGGCCTGCTATCTGCCCTCCGCCATCCAGATCCCACTCTGCTCCACCTCGTAAGATCTGTATGACTTCTGTTGAATATCAGGCCAGATTGCACTTTCCAACAGGGCGTAACTAAAAGTATACCATGTTAATTCTGCAAATATAAAATTATGCGCTTGGCCGGCAGCTCCCAATGATGCATAGTTTAATTTTTGTGTACGGATTTTGAATGGCAAGCTATCATGTCAACATGTTGTACAATACTAGCATTGGAATTGAATATGAAAAATAATGGTGTGCAGTTCAATAAATGCTGATTACAGGGGTGTGCAAGTATGCATTAATTGAACTGCCACAATATTAACATGGTATACAGTGTGTAAGCTTCATAGATTGATTTGAATGGGAAGGGGGTAGTAATCTTTTAAGTCCATTAATGAAAACCTGAAAACCTTAGTCACGACTTAGCTGCAATATGGCAGAAAAAGTCACGAAAAATCAAAATTATCAAATTATCAAACTTCCAAGCACTAATCACCACTCACCAGTAGGCAGCTTTTTGTGTGACTGTAAATGGCTGAAAAAAAAAGTTTGCAGTTTCAATAAAACCTTGGCACACAAAAATTTTGTAATCAAAAGAAAATGGAAGTAAAAATTGAAAGATATTATTCTAAAACAATAAATATATCCATTAAAAGATAGCAAGATGATTCTTTATATGAAGTTAAAGACATGTCAGATGTTTAAATCTTTTAAATAATTTCATATAAATAAATGATTTAAAATCTTATTTTGACTTCCTAGGTTAATCCATTAATTGAATAATTCTAATTTGATTCTAAATATTTCATCTAGACATATTCTTCTTGATACATTCTTGTTAAAAGAGGTCATTAAAATACAATAGTGAATGAACCTACCTGATAGCTTTATACACAGCTATATGATTCACGTGGCCACTCACACCAAAGGAGTCAAATGTTAGCACCTGAAAAATAAGAAGAGCAAATAACACGTCATTATTTCTGGTTGTTGAATGGGATGATTATAACTTTGTAAAAAGAGAACAGATGAAGCTACAAGTAGCACAATTTTGAGGTGCAACAAGACGTGATGGCCGAAATTTTATTTCTGGATGTAAGACTATAGAATAAGGAAATTAATCCGAGGTGTAAAGATACCGAGTTTGACCAAAAATGGCCTTTCCGAATTAAATTTTACCGAACAGCCAGTTCACACATTAAAACAGATGAGGGGCATATTTTAATCCTAATTTAATTATACCAAGATTTTCTTATTCGGTAAATTTGGATTAATTACATGCTCAGAATCATTTCTTATTCTACAGTAGTTAAATGCATACAGACAGAGGATACCCCCACCAGTGGATTATATCACAGTGTAAAAATTAGGGCTGTCACCATTACAGACCGGATCGATAGATCAACATATTTCAGGTGCCTATAATCAGATCGGTAAAAATCATGAAATATCGATCCATTCTTGAAACTTTAGATATTTTGTTGATTATTGAATCAAAATAAATCAGATACCAATGACAGCTCCTAGTAAAAATCAATTAATTAAGGTTCTGACTGGCTATACTTTCAAATATCCCTTTCATATATTGAGTATACATCTCGTCTGATATACAGTGGAACCCCTAGCAGTGACCTCCCAGCTCAGTTGACCACCCTCCTTAAGTCCACCTTTTGATAGTCCTAGACATACACTTTCCTATGTTTTCTATAAAATAGTACCCCTCTAAGTTGACCAATTGTGGCCGGTCCCACAGGTGGTCACTTTATAGGGGTTCCACTATATATGGAAATACAGAAAACCCTTGCTTACCATAGCTTACCCATAACCAAATCATTCCTATCTACTTAAATGTTTATAACAAAACTCAGATTTTGGTTACCTCCAGCACGTTTATTTGGTCACTATTTGTCTAAGATAACCAAGATTTCTGTATAATGATCACAAAAAAATACTCTAAGAAAGTGGATGTAAGGCTAGTGAAGCTTTGAGTACAATACAGCCCTACTAAGCATGTTGAAGCATTCTGTTAGTATGGGACCCTAATCTTCACATCACGATCTTTCTGCAGATAAATTATACTACATGCATACTTTTTTTTTACATTTTGATGCAATCAACAGCTGTTGTGCATCTGGTTTTTATTCAAGTATGTACAAACATGTATAGAAAAAACCTTATGACGCCACATTTTTTACAATATGTGTCAGGTCCCCAGGTTCGACTTTTCTACTTGTAGATGTGAAGTCCTGAGGGATCAAATACATATATCAAATTACATTATAACCACTGTTATTCTACAGTTGTAAGACCTAACTAACTTGGACATACAACTTGGTATTGACTGTTTGTGAAGCTTGTATGCTCCTTTGTGGATACATATTTGTGTAACAGACCAATGTTGCTGAAAAACTCCTCTTTTCTTTAGTTTTCTACTCTCCACTGACTTTGTCCCACAGTGGGGACCGGAAACCATTAAAGAATCTTTCTTTGTTGTTGTTGCTTGCTATTGATTTCTCGGTTTTAAATTGTAATTTCAGTGATGCTATAACCTGTGCAAGCCTAGGAGTCTTCTTTTCCACCTTGTTCTTGAAAATAATCATTTTTGTAGTTACCAGGATTCTATTGACGACTGGGTCAAAACTTGGTTCTCCCAATAAAATCTGGGAGTCAGTTAAATATTCAGTTTTAATAACTTGTTTTCCCAGCCAGTCAACAACATCCTGCCAAATTACTGTTGTTATATCGCATTCGCAGAACAGGTGGTTGAGAGACTCCTCAGCTTGCCCGCAATAGTCACAATCACTAGATGGTTTAATATTATATTGAAACAACTTTTTGTTAGTTGGTAAAATCCTGTGTAGGATTTTGTACTGGAACATTTGCATCCACTTGCTCTGTATACATTTATTTGGTAGAGAAAAGATTCTTCTCCAGAATGAGACCTCCTCTGGTATCAACAGAATTTCATTCCATCTATTTACTGCTGTTGGAATCGTTTTATTGTTTTTTTGATAATTTGGTTGGACTTATTATCATTTAAGATGCTTAATAAAACTGCTGACACCAGGGGGAGTGCATGCATACTTACATGCATTTATTTATTTATTTATTTATTTATTTATTTATTTATTTTTTTTTTTTATTTTTTTTTTTTGGAAGCCTAAAAAAAAGAAACAGGGTAAAAAAAGGAAATAGGCTAAAAAAAGGAAACAGGCTAAAAAAAGGAAACAGGCATACTTACCACATTTATAGAGTATTCTGTGATGTGCTTCACTATGTGCTGACCTACCACCTCAATATCCCACCATACTCTAGGATTATCAGGGAGGTTCCTGAAGATTAAAATGAATACTGTAAATCACTTAAGTGTAGCGGGAACAATAATATAGCGATAATAGCGCTCTGCCCATATGCGCTATCATAAAATCCCCGCCTTTATTAAATTCTTAATTGAACTTGCTGCTGATGTTCCCGTTCATCGCTATACTTAGATCACGCTATCCAGGGAAGTACCGTAATTACGCTATATAATGTTCACGCCATATTTAAGTGATTTACAGTATATGAGCATCAGCTCAGTCTTTGAAAACTATTACAAGAGAGACGCCAGTGGCGTCAAGAGATTGTTTGATGTGTAATTTTTTTATTGTTAATTTTTTCAATTTTATGTTTTTCCGTTATTCGTATTTTAAGTTTTAGTCATTGTAATTTTTAACTTTGGTAAGTTTTTTTGTTTAGGCGTTTGTGGTGTTTGATGTGTGTTCTATTTGAATAAAGATTTGGTCGTGGTCTGAGTTATATGTTTTTAGAACGTTACTTGTTGTTTCTTTGTTAAGGTTTGTGTATATGTGATCTATCAGTGTTTGTTGTTTTGTTGTCGCTGTTGTAATGTGCTGGCGTGTTTGTGTGGAAGTGCATATGTCTTTGGAAGCTTTCAGATTTTTTGACATGAGGTTTATGTTAAAGTCTCCTATAATTATTTTTGATTCATTTGTTGTTACGGCTTCTAACTGTTTTAGGTCGTCGTGGAATTGTCCACCACAGTGGGAGTCTCTAGCTCCTCACCATCATGTGGACCTGACTCCCCCGCAGACCCCCACCTCTTCGCAGACGACTCCAGTTCTCCTGCATGGCGATGTGAGTTCACATGTGCCCCATGCATGAAATTAGGACTAAAACCTCCTCGCTTATCCACACGTTCTGACCAGTGAACAGGACTGGTTGTATCAGCCGACCTCTCTGAGTGTATGGATGAGCGACGTGAATGATCGCTGAAGTCTGATGGATCAAAGCTGACCGGCGTTCCGGCGTCGTAGCGAGGTGAGGGTTCATCGAGCGTCACAGAAACTGTCACGCTCTCCCGCTTCTGCCGGCTGTTGTTGATCTGAGAGTTCAAGTCGTTCTTGGGTATCATGTGGGCACCCTTGGTGGTAGTGGTGTTCTCCTGAATAAACTCCATGAAGCTATTGGCAGCATTCTCCCCCTCCTTCTGCAGGATGTAGCTATAGAACTCTCGCTGCAGGTGGAGGTTACACGTGAGTGCCTTGCCGTCCAGATCCTGTCCCACTCCCACGGGCTCGTTACTCCCTAGTGCCTTCCTCTGGCCCTGGGAGGTCTGCTGCACCATGGACTGAGCACCCAATGTGATGCTCTGCACCTTGTAAGTGTCTAGCAGATGCACCGGGTAGGAGTGTCATTGATATGACAAGTATCGATCGATCGAAATAATTTTTCCAATTAATCGAGAAAAAAATATTATGTCAATCGAATCGAATTAATCGAAACACATTTTTTCAGCCTTTTACGCAATTTTTAGCCAACACTATTAAGAATTTTGAAGAGTAACTCAAGTATTTAATCAGAAAGTGTTGAGAAAACCTTCATTGTCTTTGCATTGTGGGAATCTTAGGATCCTAGCCACAGAAATAGTGTGGAACATGTGAAAATTTTCTATTACTGCAGTTCTTCACAATCGAATCGAAATAATCGGAATCGAAAAATAAAATGTCAATTATCGAATCGAAAAAAAATGGATGTCAATGACAGTCCTAGCACCGGGGCGTGTTTGACGTTCGGGAGTGTCTGGATGTGAGGTGCACCCTGGGACTGTAGTTTAGCAGGCGAGGAGGGACTGCTCCCGTTGGCACCAGGGGGCGATGTCGACAGCTGGTGGGCCTGGACCTGAGACAGGGCACCTGAGGGGGGCAGGGGGTAGTGGTGCCCTGACTGAAGGGGTGCCCCAGAAAGGGCGACATGCCAGGGTGTCCTGCCCCGGGCACTGGGGAATGGTGCCAGGGGGGTATGAAACCGTACGGCGTTATGAGAGGTCCATGAGGAATACCTGGGTAACCCAACCGTGGTAAAGGGTGGGGTAGCGCTGGTCCCTGAAGCCGTGCTGATGAGATGGGTCACCGTGGGCTGTGTGTAGGGGTGGTGTTGACCTGCATACCCTTCCCCTGGGGTGAGATGGGTCTGGTAGGTGTGGATGGCCCAGGGCGCGTCACTGATACCACTGTATACTGACTGGCCCCAGGACTGCTGCCGCTCCCAGCTACCACCGGGCTTCCACCCCGCTTGTTGTTGGGCGAGATCGCTCCTATTGGGATGGGGGACCGCACCACTGGCGGAGTCTTGACCGGAGAGGAAGGCATCTTGGGTGATACAAATGCAGGGAGATGCTGCCTGGGCCCGAGCACTGGGTTGAAGGGGTATGGGACCGGCATCGGCATCATAGGGTAGAAGCCTGCATACTTCAGGTCTGCTACTTCACTCATGTTGAGAAGAGTTTCTAGGGACAGAACTGCAGGCAGCACTAAACATCAGGTAGACTGAAGGTACATCAGAGAAATTCAATACACTATGCAACCTGAAAAAATAATCATACATACCATCAAAGCAACACAAAAATATCAACACAAAACATATCTCACCAAATGCAATCTTATATCATCACACCGACACAATATCTTCTTTAAACAGTAATTGTTTTGTTTGAGGGACAGTGAAGATTTGCATGGTTTCTATATTTTGTGGATGTGTTTTTATAAATGTGTATATTGAGTGATAGTTTTGTATTGATATTTTTGTATTTATTTCAATTTAATGTATGCTTACTATTTTGGGTTGTCAGGTGAATCAAGTTCCTATGATGCTCTTTGGTGTAGATGCAGTATGATGTCGAAGCCTGCTTCTATGAGTGCTGCCTGCAGTTATGTCCCTTGACACCCTTCTCACCATGAGTGAAAATGCAATCCTGAAGTATGCCATCCCATGCATTCGCATTACATGCTCTTTGGGCTTATAAGTTTGTGACCAATAAATTATAACAGTACACACTTTTCCTGTCACCCAAAACAATTAAAATCATATCTTTATCTAAAATACAACAACAGTGAGAACGGAAGGGATGGCAGGGTTAAAGGTCTGCTAACTTCAGGACTGCATACTACACTCATGGTGAGAAGGGTATATATACTGACTGCTGAAATCGCGATAAAAATATTTACTACTTCCGGTTTTTTCAAAGTTGTTTTTTTACGATTGTGGGGAACAAAGAAATTCCACAAATGGGCAGGATGGATTATTTAGAGTCTGTTTTCTTGAAGTTGAAACTTTTTTTCCGGTTTTAGTGGCGAAATTAATAAGTAAATTTAGAATTTCGCCAGGGTTCCTAAATCAACATTCCAAAAAGCCGTTTTTGCCGTTTTTTTCCGAAGTCGCCAATTTTTTTCAAAAATTACAAATATAACCAACAAGTTATGATAACAGGGTAAAAGCCCTATTTGTTGCGAACACTTTGATGGGTCATTTGTAAATTTTGACCCAGAAACGGCGACGTGACAATTTATTGAAAAAAGTATGTTTTTTGTGTGAAATGCACACAATGCAGTTACCTCGCTAATGTCAAAAAAATCAACTACCTGTTGTAGCGAAAAGCTATTTTCTCGCTTCCAACCTGAAGTTGAAATAAAAAAATGATTGAATCAGATAGATGATCATCTCATCTATCCAGGTAGGTAGTCATACTGTGATCGGCGGGTGATAGTTTGATGAAACTGACAGAAATCGGCGAGGTACCATTGAAAATGTACCCATCGCCATGGTCAACACGACATCATCGATGCGTGTTGACAAATATCTCAAAATATTTACAATTTTCCGAAACCAAAAGAACTAATCTTAATAATATAGATACTTGGCAAGTTAATTCTTTTGGTTTCAGAATTTCAGAGTTAGAGATGGCCACAAACGAAAGCTTTGAAACCGGGGTGCAAATTTCGTCAATCCCGATATTCAAAATGGCGGACCGTATCCTCGCCAATGTAAAAAATACGTGAATGAACACGTAAGTAGTATAGTACAAAAAGGGATACAAATAGCCGCTCATTGGTTAATAAACCGCGGGAAAGAGTACCACGTGGTGTGACGGTGAGGCAGTGAAACCGCTCATTGGATAATACACCAGACACAAACCACGTGGTAACACCCCGCCCAGAACTATAAATAGGCAAAATGGCTGCGATGAACCGGCAGATCGATCGATAAAGAAAGTCCGATAAAAACGAACTATAAAGTAAACAATATAAAAATAATTTTGGATTTTGTTCTTATTAAGACAAAAACACAAAAGGTAATGTAATTGAAAATAAACATAAGGACCGAAAACACCGCCAATACACACAAGAAAACATGCGCTAGGGCAAATCAGATCACACCACAAGATCACTACGCATGCAGGTCACGAAAAATTAGCATAATAATATATGCGGCGCCTGCGCAAACACACTAGGGTGACGCAGCGCCATGACGACCAACACAACCCGGAGACCGACTAGACAGGATTGTGAGAGCGTAAAGAAAAGTAGGTAACTCAAAACACCCCCAAATATCTCACGAATAAAAAGAGGAATCAAAACCAAACCCAAAATAGTCTCTTAAACACCCCCCAAACACACAAACACCCAAAACGAATTCACGAAAAATGCAACCAAATCAGAGATAGGTCCGACAAGAACCCACAGAAACCTGGGAAAGACGACCTACGAAATATTGGAAATGGCTCCCACCGGCTCCCACCGATGGGTAAGACCAAAAAAAATATCAAAACTATATTAAAAGAGATGTCCTAAAGGACAATCTCTAAAAATGACAGAAACTCAAAGTAACTAAAAGGAACTTAAAAGGATTTGAATGTTTCATTCTGGTGGTCTGTCCGGTCTCAGGTCTTAGTCAGGATTAAGAAACTGGGTACCAAAAATTTATAAACGTTTGATTTTTTTTTATATCTAAAGGCTCTATAAACAGTTATCTTACTTTTTCATTTCAATCTTATTTTTTTAGAAAGGCTTATACATGAGGGAGGATTATTCCACCTATTTGAAACAACTTTTTAGTGGAGACAATCAATAAAATATCCAGTTAGAGTAAAAATAGATAATAAAGTTAGTAAATAATTATTTGGAATCAATACAAGTGGAACGACACTTGATTGTTTTCTTTATGTGTTATATTGTTGATGTAGCATGTATAACAATCATAATCACTTTTAATGAAAAAGTGAAACATCAAAAAAAATAACACCACAAAACTTGTTTCAGAGGATATTCATTTTGTCAATGTTACTTACCACACATCTAGAATCATGATGTTTTCTTTTTTAATTCCTAATATTTCCCCGCTGTTTCTCAACTCTTCACTTCTCACATTTCCTTTACTGTCATAGTCACCTGAAAAGATTTAAAATAACAATTATTGAGAAATCCAACAACAGTAATGATAATAGGTAGCGATGTCATTGTTTAGAATTTTTCTCAATTCAATATATTGACATTTTGTTTTTGATTTAGAATATTTCGATATGATACATTGATATGCCCATGAAAACGCCGTCTTTGCCATGAGTGAACATCACAAAGCATTGGTCATGGTTTTTCACCATATGATAAGGAACCTCCCTCACATCTTTATTTCCTAAACTGCAATTGAACAAAAGTGAGACATGATAACGAAGAGAAATACTCTCAAAAAGAAAAGCATGTAACACCTTAAGGGCAGACTATTTGGTATTCTGGGGGGGTGGGGGGGGGATTTATTTTCCTAAGAAAAGAATTTGCAAAATTTTGGAGCATTACCCTGGCACAAGGTAGTAAAGGCTTCAGCTCCCTGGGAGCTACTGAGTGGTCCCCTTTCTCAGATCTCTAGCTAGATGTCCCATGATCCCATTAAGTGGTAATGTAAACCCTTTTCTCATCCCTCCATCCTTCTCATATACTCGTTCCCCAAGCAGGTGCAAGGGGAATATGAAGTGAGCACCATCTACCTGCAACCTGGTGAACTAGACACATGTATGCTTCCTCTTTCTTCCTGGCAGTGCCAGCATCATATTAGAAATTCTACCAAGGTAGGTACTAGGTAAGTAAGGATCGCCTACCGCGAGCTCGCCCCATTACAGGTAAGCTATAATGAGGGGTCCCCTTTCTGAGTGGTCCCAGATCTCTAGCTAGGTGTCCCTAGGGTGGCTTAGTCATTTCTCCCCTGATCTTGCTGTACGCTGGACAATTAGGAGTAAGTATTGATAGGAATCGGCTCGGATTTTCATGATGGATCATTGGTTGGGTACAACTGATCGATGATCGATAATCATCGGTTGTGCACGCTTTCATTCCAGAAGCACTTATCAGCTATTTACGCCGCTAAGTTTAAGTAATATTTCAGACATTTTCTGGTACTGTTTTTGGCAAAAAACTTTTTGCTTTTGCTGTTTATTTATTTCAAAATCAATGCCAAATTTTGGGATCGATTAATCGAAATTGAAACCCTTTCGATCCGATAATCGATTATAATTGATCATCAGATTATCACTAGGAATAAGAATACCTACCTGTAGACAAACACAAGATGAACACTTCATGTCCCTCTCTTATCAAATGAGCTATAGTAGGGCCAAAGAACATGCACTCATCATCTGGGTGTGCTGTGACAAGAAGAACGCGTTTGGGTGTACTCTTTGGTAGCCAGACATCTCCAGAAGATTTAGTTGTACAGAGGTAGTGGTGAAAACCGATACATAATGATATTAAGAGCACCAACACAGCCAGAATTTCCATCATGTTGTTCAAAACAACTCAAATGACAGCTGTGACGGAATACGGCAGATGTCGTCAAATGTATCACTTTGATAATTTCTATTTGACGCTATATAATTTCACATTTCTCTCTGAGTATATAAGAAATATTACAAATTTTCCATAAGTATTGAATATATCTACAGTTACTGATAGAACTAAAAAATAAATAGCATGACAAATATCACGACAACCGCAAGGTGCCCTGGCAAGTGCGCACAACTCTGCGCAGTGCACTGTAAACAACGTTGCTAAGGGAGATAGGCACGCTCTAGCTCAGGAGAACAGGGATTTAAATGCTGTTTACTCAATGAAAAAGGAATATTTGAAAACGACACTTTCATAATTAATTGATTTAGATATTGTCAAGCTGAAGAACTATTCCTTTATTGAATAGCAACTCGTATCTAAGAGAAACTCTCCCTCAACTCTGTCAGGACATTACAGAAAAAAACATGGATGATCAAGTTCCTACCAGTAATTTACTTCAAACACAGGAGCAACAGATAAGTGCCCCTCCTACAACTGCAGAGCCACCGATACCAGCCCCTCCCCAGCCACCCGAAGATCGTCCTCAGACAATCGAAACTACTCAGTCACCTACCGAAGCAAAAGGACCAAACGCATTGGTAAATGAAATAAGAACTTCAACTTGACAGATTGTCACATGTTATCATGCTAGCTTCCCAATATTCATGAAATTGTCCATACCTCCCAGGCAGAGCATAGCCTGTCATGTTGAGCACTCGCTCTACAGAATACAGGCGAAAACGCCCGATATGCGAAAACGCCCTAATCGAAAACGCCCGATTTTTCTTACTTTTCACCAGGGTCGTAGCCAGGAATTGGAAACTGGGTGCCTAAAATTGGCCATTGTAAATTTTTTGGGTGTCCAAATTTTTAAGGTGGACAACAATATCAGGAGCGGATCCAGCCCTAAATTTGACTGGTGCCAAAAGTGAAAATGTCCACTGAACACCGTAGGTGCTCGGCACTAGTCGCCGGGGGTCTGGGGGCCAAAGGGTTATTGATGCTCTGGAATGCATTATCAGCCATTCCTGGCACTTGAAATTATGAATTTTATGGACTTACTTTTCAAGAAATTTCATTTTATTTCTAGTATTTCTTAGCCATATACTGAACCACTCATTACTCACTACTTAATTTTGCAATGGATTTCATAATACTAATTCATGGGTAAAATATTTCTTTATTTCTGAAACTGTAATGGTTGCTTACATATTACACTTCACATTCACTATCCCCACAGGGCGGGGTAGTGAATACCTCCAAATTCTCCTTAACATATATCCCATTTACATGTTTTTGACGTGCGCTATCGGCCAGTGGACAAACAAGTAAAGTAGATCTTTTCAGTGTGCAAATCAACACAATAAAAGTTTATTATCAAATTAATTTTTCAATTTTTGAATGCCCAAAATATGGTTCACAAAATGTGCACTATGCGAAAGGTGAGAACACTATCCCTGCCCCCTCCCGGGGATTCAATAAACTAGTGCATTTATCTGGTTAAGGTGATGGGTAGCATTGCAAGCCAGTTAAAAGCCCTGTCCCAAAACACACCTCAAAGCAGCATAATCCTATAACTAGGTGTATCTCCAGGTTCCTAAATGTTATCAGGTAGAGAATATCATCGCCACCTGTCATTATTCAATACATATTCTGTTTTATTTCAAAATATACAACTTTTTTTTCAAATGACATATTCTCATTAATTACGCAGGTGATGGTTACTGCAGGTTCAGAGTTACTTTAGGGATATCATTGACTATGCCCAATAAAAAGTAATTTTTTGATTTTTTACTGCTGAAGATTTTTACAGACCATAACGTTGAAAATTTTAGTTAGAAATCTCCACACCAACTTCACTTGGTAACATCACATGCTCATAGCTAGCACCTATTTATAGCATCCTGACCACAACCCATTGTCTTGAGATCGTCGATGTGTATCTTTGTGCAACTCTCTTTTTTTTGGAGTGCTCAGGAGTGATCAGCGAGGTATGTCCATTACTATCAAAGGGATTCCCATGCCTCCACACACGAGATTTCTCACTAGAATTTTCAATGTTATGGCCTGTAAAAATCTTCAGGGGTAAAAAATCAAAAAAATACTTTTTATTGGGCATAGTCAATGATATCCCTAAAGTAACTCTGAACCTGCAGTAACCATCACCTGCGTAATTAATGAGAATATGTCATTTGAAAAAAAAGTTGTAAATTTTGAAATAAAACAGAATATGGATTGAATAATGACAGGTGGCGATGATATTCTCTACCTGATAACACTCAGGAACCTGGAGATACACCTAGTTATAGGACTATGCTGCTGTGAGGTGTGTTTTGGGACAGGGCTTTTAACTGGCTTGCAATGCTACCCATCACCTTAATCCTTAGTACACTCCATCCAAAACTGGCAAAAGAGCGCCTGGCTACCAGTATATGTTGACCAGTATAGTATACCTTTAATGCTACAATACTACCTACTAGTTTATGATTTCCTAAAAATCTGCTGCTTGAATAATTATACTTCTATATCAAGTTTTCAAAGTCATCTTCCACTTTAAAGTGAAGAGATGACTTCAACGAGGGTTGCTTACCAGCGCTCATAGCGGCGAGTGTAATCACGCTGCTGTGAATGATAACTAGTTATCTGACTTATCTCCACACTAATCTCTATCTCCCCATGCCAAAAATTGTGTCAGACAGCCGGCCGTCGGCGACAACGACCGACTACCTCTTCCTAAATCCACCTGTCCAAGGGGGGGGGGGGGGGGGGGGGTTAAGCAAATCTATCCGGGGCATGATGCCCTTTAAAGGGCAAATGCACCATCATAATGATTTAGGTTCAAAATGTGCCTATACGTGTCACCTTTCTAATAAGACCACCCGCAAGTCTGTCCTCCTCAACACTACTCAGATATGGCTTATGAAAGTTAGTAAAAAACTAGCCTGAGTCTGGGCATGGAGGCTGACATTGCAGGCCAATTAAGCACAATCAGTGGTATGAAGTGACTGCCAGTGCTGCTTCTGATTGGTTGAGAGATATCAGTATCTGCCACTGATATCTCTCAACCAATCAGAAGCAGGGCTGGCAGTCACTTCATAAGCACCACTTCTGATAATGGCAGCCTCTATACCCAGACTCAGGCTAGTTTTTTACTAACTTTCATAAGCCATATCTGAGGAGTGCTGAGGAGGACAGACTTGCGGGTGGTCTTATTTGAAAGGTGACACATATAGGCACATTTTGAACCTAAATCATCATGATGGTGCATTTGCCCTTTAACTGCCTGTCTAAACTGGTGGTGTGAACAGGCAGGAGTCAGCTCGCGGATTTGACCGGTGCCAAACATCCAGTTTTTGAACTGTGCGGTGACTTGTCACCGGAACCACCGACGTGGATCCGCCGGTGAATATACTTAGATTTCAACTATACACATGTTTATATTTATCAAAATAAGGCATGATATCCTTATGCAAGGTCATGGGAATTATATGACAATGAAATAATTCAATTATATGCTTGAGATTGACATTTTAAGAAATTCCTCACAAAAAAATTTGGGTGTCTGGGGTGCTTTTTAAGGGTTTGGGTGTCCAAAAAGACACCCAGACGCCCTGCTGGCTAAGACCATGCTTTTCACAACAGTGTATTTCTTCTTCTTTTCTTCCTCCTTTCTCTTCTTTTCTTTTCTCGTTCTCTTTTTCTTAGTTATTTACGTTCATAGTCCAGTTAGTAGTAGTGTAGTTAGTAGTGTCCATTTTTTCCTCACCATCTCACGTAAACCAGAGAGATACATCCCCTACTACTCCCAGCGTAAACACACCCGAGAGTTGGATCTGACCGCCGAGGATTCACTTCACTCAGGTGTCGGCACAAGCTATGTCACTTTTAAACATTGAAATAAAGTATGAAAAAAAGACTTATTTCACCATTATAGATAAATATATGGCTTCACCCATCAACGACAAGCGGACACGGCACACGAGGAACAGCACATATCTATACGTAGATATATATTTTAATTGCACACACGTAGATATATATTTTAATTGCTGCTGGCACTGACAGTTGACAGACTGTCAATAACAACAACTGTGACAATATCCATGAATTATATGGAGACAGTAATTATTATAACTGAACTTAAATTGACAACAACTGACGGAGAGAGCACTTCACTTCACAGCAAGCCGCTGCTTACGGCTCACGGCAGCACTTGAAAAATCGGGCGTTTTCGCATATCGGGCGTTTTCGCCTGACACCGTTCTACAGTAGGGGTCGGACAATCATTTGACCGTGGCCGAAGCCAGCTCGACTTGTTTTACAGGCATTTGACATAAATGATTATGCTCAAATATCTGTAACTCATACAAATTATAAAACAACAATAAAAAGAATTGAGACAACTTACAAATTGTTTGTCTTGAAACCGCCCTTAGTCTCGGTGAAAAACATGAACATTTTCTGTTTTTAATTGTTTCCGTGTCAGGCAATGTTTTGGTGCACCGATTCTCAATTACCGCAATGATCCGCATTTATGCCATTTGATTAGTCATGTATCCTATTATCTTTTTCAGAATTTATGTTGGTCATTTGGATTGAATCGTCACATTCCTGTCCTCAATTTGACCGACCATGAGCGAGGCCTGATACTGTATGTTTGTGCTCACACCGGTGTATTGTATGATTACCAGAACAATAGCCAGTACCTTCTCCAGGGCCATGTAAGTAGATTGAAGTTTTTACCATATAGTTCAAAAAGTTACTAAAAAATGGTCACATGGTTAATTTTGTGTTTTTCCAAGTTGTGCAAATGATGAGGCATAAAAAAGCTGTTTGTTTCTTGTAACCCAACCCTAACAAGTTTTTACTCAAAAAAATCCCTACCCTATAGCAGCTAGTGATGTCATTGATATGAAATTTTATCGGTTCGATTAATTGATATATTTTTCGATTCGATTCGATTCGATACGCCGTAACATGCTCGTAGGGCACAATTATTTATAGGGATGTTATTGATATCCCTTTATTTTGGTTTGATAGCCTGTGTCCTGGCCATATGCCTGAGTAAAGCATACCATTTCTTCCAATTTCTCTTACAAAAACCATAGAAAATACTTCAATATTTAGTCGGAGTTTCACTTTGCATTAGTTTATCAGGAAAATGTCTGGGAAAAGTGTATTTTTTTATTAATAATCATACGCCATTATTGGGGTATAGAATATCGATTATTTCGATTCGATACCCAACCATTCGATTCGATTTAATTGACAAATTGAAAATGTCGATTTATCGATTTGTCGACTATCGATGACATCCCTAATAGCAGCATGCCTATAGTATTTTCTGCCCTTCCAACTCCAAATCAACATAACACATGCATGAAACACATTTTTTGGAGAAAAAAAATATCCAAATTTTTTTTTAGCCACCTACCCTATTTTTTTGGACCATTGACCTTTTTCTAGGCCTTATCTTAAAGTGGAGTTTGCCAATTCCTTAATGCACAGGGATTGACTTTAATTTGGTTGTTTAGAGGCATTTGTGATTTTGTGACCAGATGTTCTGTATATAGGAGCCACATTTGTGGACGTATCAATTCTCAACTGGAGCACTTAAGAATATGTGGGTTTTTTTCAATTTATGCCCCAGACATGCTGGTAGCAGCCATACTACATGCTCATGGATTTATTTGTTCCTAAATTTGAAATCCTTGGAGCCAATTGTTCTCCTGTCTGAAAAAATTCAGGCCAATCCCTGGTGAATACATATTATGAATAATGCTTAAAGTTTGACCTTGTTTCTTTCAGTGTAATGCTATCACATGTACCTGTGTTAGTGAGGATAAAAGATGGGTTGCTACGGCAGACATTGGCGAGGACAGCATGGTCATCATCTGGGATTCATTCTCTGGGTAAGCTTCTAGTACATAAAGCATTATAACTAAAGTTCATTTTCATGACTTAACACCACCATTCCAATGAGTAGGCTCCTAACGTCCAAAGCACAAGGGCGCAAGTTTGTATCTGTATGACCGGGTGAGATATATCCTTTTTTAAATTAATCTCAAGTTGTATATCATTTTAAAGCTAAACATACAACATTAAACCTATAAGTGGATTTCCAAGATCATTGCTCAAGTGTAAGTGTTACTAAGTTCCTCTTGTACTGAGCCTATTAAATCATCTGTATCTTTTGAATAAATGCTCTGTCATTTTTAGTGATTTGTTGATTTACAAGTATTTGCTGTGAAGATTTTGTAATGAATGATGGTATATTTTGACCTTTGTCACTTGGAATGCAATTCTTAAAAAAGATATGCATTGGCAAAAACAGGGATTGTAATTGAATTGAAATGTTTTCTCAGATATTCTGTTTTCGGAAACATACATGTAATATTTTAATGTCTTACCTTTAAACAGAGTTCCGGTGAGGACAATCTTTGACCCTCACCCAGGAAGTGGTGTTGTTGCCATCGGTATGACTCCAGATGCCAAATACATTGCTACCTTAAGTTCATCCGACGTCCAGGTAAGAGTTATCTAATTCTGATCACCTTTTGATATATGGAACCATTGAGCTTCTCAAATTCCATTTTTCTACTAGTACTGTTATGTATACGGCTTTAATTTTGAGTGCTAAAAATTTCACTTTACAGCCCTGCTGGAGAGTATTAGTGTTACATCCATTTTGCTCATTCAAGCACTGGGGGATACAAAGCAGGATATTTATATGAAGGATGTTATTTTTAGGACTGGTATTGACTTGGTATTTTTAGGCTCGAGATTGGCATCACTATTATTATGATTCGGATCCCGATTCCGAGCCTTAGCGTCGTTTTGGGAGTAGCTGGGATTTATTTACATCTATGCATCATCATCATACATCATTTACACCTACCACAATGATTTGATTTTCATTGAGGGTCTCATACTACAGATATGTATTTTTGCTCAAGGCATTCCCATTTGAATGATAAGATAGAAGGTGCCACTTTAATTTTCAATTAAATCCTAATTAAGATTCATATTATATATATTCATATACATTTGAAGATTCTTTGTCATGTGTTATAGGGCATATGGGTATTAGAGTATTCTAATAATTATGATAATAACAATAATAATAAAAATGATAATAATAATAATAATTTTTATTTCATGAAGTTAATACAGTAAAATACATGGTTAGGTTAATGTATAGGAAAATGTATATCTCACACATTTCAGTCAACATGGATGTAAATCCTTTTTCAAGGCATTGGCATTTCCATATTTTGGGGGAAAGTTCTATGTAAGTGATAGTGACTATGCAATGATAAGTGAATGAATGCCGGCAGCATGCAAACGTATGTGACTCTTAAGCTTTATTCCCACACATAGCAAACACTAATTGGTTGCTGGGGTGGGCCATTATCTGCCGGATCTCCCGGAGTGAGAGCCGGTCTCCCGGAGTGAGTGTGCCAACACAACAATAGTTCCTGGTTGCCGGCATGTTAGCTTGTGCGGGTGTTTGAGCTGAGAGAGCCATATTAATGGGAGTTTTATAGTTACTCTCCAGTGTTAAGTACCATTTAGAAGTACTCATCTTAGGATCGAGTTGTATTAACATGCCCTTGCCGACTCGATCAGAGGTGTAAGATTCGAATCACAGTTGATCGGTCAGTCTCGATACCAGTCCTAGTTATTTTACGTTATCATGTGGAGCGCAAAAATAGTTAAAATTAAATGCCTGTAAAAAATACCAGTTGTACAGTAACTTATTATAACTAACTAAACCCACTTTATGCATATTCTGTTCATGGATATTTTTCCTATATTGTTGTAGACCTTGTCTATTTGGGACTGGACCACTGAGAGAGATACACCCTTATGTACCACAGAGCTGCAACCAGCATATGGACAACAGGTGAGTTATCCCATTAATGCTAATGAGTTCCTACACAATTGTTGTCTGCCCTTTGATACTTTTCAAAATAACTTTGGAATTAATCGTAAATTCACATAATATTTGAAGGAGATCGGGTTGTGGGTTTCATTTTTATCAACATTTCTTCTTCAAACAGTTTCTGAGAAGTGCTTTTGCTAGAGAGATATCACAAACATAGTCACATGGTTTTGACTCCAACAGGCATGGATGGGTTTAGATAGATAACACTGTGTATAAGAGTGTGTAATGTATAAAACTATTAAACTAAATTTTCAAAGGATGATTTAATCTAAATTAGTCTCACAAGAATGAGAAGTATCACATGCTCATATCCCCCAAGTGATGTCAGGATATTCTGATACATTTGAATATAAACTAGGGATGATGCATAAATTTGAATAATAATTAACCCTTTCATTTCTGGAGTTATTTTTGCTCTAGGCACACAACCCCCAAAAGAGTTGAAAACGATCTAAACCCTGTCATGTAAATATTCATTAGGAAGCTAGTTCCAAGGACTATCAGATGAGACCAATATGCCAAGGCTTCAGTATTTTTAAAAGCTTTTTTGCAACATTTTGTTTTGGAACTGGAAAAGGCTTCAAGCAGGTTGAGTGCTGCACAACATTTTTCAAGCTTTGATTTTGGATTCAAGAACAATTCAAATTATGATATTTTGTGTGTTTCTTTTCAGACACATATCCTTTTCAATCCAGAGGATACCTCACAGATTGTGACTAACAGTGATTCACAAGTGCTGTTTTACTTTTGGGTAAGTTTGACAATTTCACATAAAAATGAAATGTATTGCCTTTTGCATTCTTTACCTAAGTTTACCCCAAGGAAATAACAGAAAATTTCCTCATATTTTATTTTATTGCAACTGTTCAAAGGCCAGTTTTTAATTGGCCATATAGTTATCTGGAGCGTTCCCACCTGGACATCATTCTTTTGTTTCTTATGAAAATGATGTCTTTCTATCTTATTTCAAAATTTGCAAAAAAAAGAAGTAAAAATGTAAATTAAGGGTAGTGCTACGTGTTCAGAGGAACCCCTCCTTACTCATTTTTATTTTTTATGTACAAAAATGACTATAACTTGTACAGGGAAGTCTCGTAGTCTTTACCTACACTGCTATCTATTATATATTTTCCCACCCTTATAGGATTCAACTGGCACGGTTATCAATACAAGTGTTGATTTTATAGATATTCTACATAGAAACTGCTTATTTTTTCTTCAGAATGAAGGTAACATAGAGCACTTGGCTCCGCCCCTTTCTGACGAGGATTTCAACAAGCCGGTTGTCAATGTTTTGATTTTATAGATATTCTACACAGAAACTGTTTAATTTTCTCCAGAGAGAAGGTAATATCGAGCACTTGGCTCCGCCACTTTCTGACGAGGATTTCAACAAGCCGGTGGGGAAGTACAGCCAGTCTATTTTCCAGAGTAACACCACGCGTGCCCTCACTGCTACGTCACTGGGAAATCTCGTGGTGTGGGACTCCACCAAGACTGGAGGCAGAGGCAAGTGGATTGGAGACGCCAGTGATGGATTATAAATTATGATAATAGAATACATTTGAACAGCTATTCTAGATTTCTTTTTCATAATTGTCAGTAAAAAAACAAGTTATGGATGTTGCACGTAATGTTATCAATTGAAAATTGTGTTTTGAAAAACGTTGTTTGTTTCCTGATAACCTACCCTAACAAGTTATTACCCAGTAAAATCCCTACCATAAAGTCATTTTCTGCCCCTCCAATTCCCAATCAACGTAAAAACTTGAATGAAACGCACACATTTTGAAAATAAAAATAACCAAAGGAAGGTTTTACCTTTTATTCATACTGTTACAGGTAACTAATTTTTTTAAAGGCCTTGAATTAATGCACACCTTACCTTGATTGGTATTGTTTATTTCAGCTGTTAGTGCCAAAGGTAAACCAGACAAAAAAGCCCTCA
The DNA here is from genome assembly GCA_963942565.1 of Maea johnstoni. Taxonomy (NCBI): domain Eukaryota; kingdom Metazoa; phylum Annelida; class Polychaeta; order Spionida; family Magelonidae; genus Maea; species Maea johnstoni. The sequence goes on along the minus strand of OZ012691.1, from coordinate 41,780,188 downwards.
AACTGGTGAAGTTACAGGAGCGCGGCATAAATGTCATCACAACAACTGGAGAGTAAGTATATAACTTATGAAACCAATTGGAAATATCAAAATTGGCCCAATAAATATTTCATCAAATTTTACACTTCATGAAATCAATTAAAGCCCCAAGTTAAGCCTATTTATCTACTCATTTGAAAAATGATTTTATTTTGTTACTTTGAAATCATGGACTAACCAAACAGTCAGAAAATATATCTTAACTCCCAGATAATCTGACACCTTTGAGGATAAGATTAATGTATACAAGATTTGGGGAGAAACCCTGTCAATGAGATCTGTTATCAGGAAGGCTTTTTGTTATCACAGTTCTTCTACCCACGTATTCAAGGTTGTACTATTTGATATGGGCCATCTGTGTATGAAATCAATTTTTGAATTTCATTATTGTTTTTAAATCTTTTTCAAAAAAAAAAATTAAAAATATTTTAATTTCAGAAATGAATTTAATTGTTATTAAATAGTAATTCATTGCTCAACTTCATGTTGTCTTCACCTTTTATTTTAAATGTCTTTTCCATGTTTATTTTCTTTCTTCCAGATATATTGTCACTGGAGACATTGTGGGTCATGTTAAATTTTTTGACCAGACTTTGAAGCTCCTGAATTGGTGAGTAATGCAAATGAAACAACTTGGAAAGTATTTTGAATTTAGAATTTCCACTATCAATGTCTTTTGCCTTTTCTTCCATAGGCAAAAAAAAAATATTTCTGTTGTTCATGGTAGCCATATAAACTCTAGCTACAACAGTTGCTGTCACCAGTACTTTGAGACAATTGATTGTAAAGTGTAAAGAATAGAATGGTTTATATTTTCATGGTTGTGCAGCATTTCTGAACAGTTGAGCTTTGTATTGCATTCGTCAATATCAATCTGGTAAGATTTTCAAGTTATTAATTGTGTCTCTTGCTATAGGTATCAAGATTTCCATCTAGGACCAGTGAATTCATTATCGTTTGCATATGCTCCGGACTTCGCAGATGAGTGAGTATTTTCATGGTAGAGCTAAGAGATTTAATCAGGGATCTAAAGCAAATGCCCTACTTACCGCATGGAATTTTGGACCATATAAAATGAATAGAATATGATGACCACCTTGAAGTGTAAATGTGCAACTCTCCTGAAAAACAACTCCCTTTCGAGCAGAAATTCTGTACATTCACAACTTGCAATTCACCAATTTTATATCATGACTGCTCCCATCACAGATATCTGCATTTTATAGGTAAAGGATGCATTAATATATTTGACCCCTTATTGAAAAGACAAGGCTAGATCTATAGAATATAAATCTTAGCCTTATCAACTTATCCATTTTTAGTATAAATATGGTGCCAAAATAAAATCAATGAAATTCATTGATATTTTCTTATGGTTCATTATTGTTTCAGAGCCCCATCAGAGTCTGAATATCCTGCCGATGCCACAATCAAAGCCAACAAGTTTGCCATTCGAGACTTTGTAGTTGGCACAACCACAGCAGTATTTGCCAACGTGAGAACAGACGGTACCGATGTAACAGTAAGCATCTCTTCAACCCGCTTTATGTCATTAAATAAGGGAGATATTACTTAATTAAGACCCTTTACATATACTGTCAAACATAGTCTTAGCCAGCAGGGTGTCTTGGCGTCATTTGGATACCCAGACCATCAAAAACCAGCCTTCAGGATACCCAAAATATTTTATGGATAATTTCTTAAAATGTCAATTTCAAGCATATAAATTAAGATTTTTCACCTCAATATAATTCCCAAGACATTGTTCAAGGATATTATTCTTTATTTTTATTAAGTAAATAAATGTTTATAGTAGTAATCTGAGTATATTGTGGTTTCCTTTGAAAAATATGACACCCCAAAAATTTTATTACCAATTTTTGGCACCCAGGTTTTATATCCTGGCTAAGACCCTACTGTCAAATAATATACGTAATACACATATGTCAAAAGTATCATAGGTCCTGGTGACAATTTTGAGTGTAACTCCTAAACATTAATAGGTTAAGTCTATGGAGTGTTTCAATATGTTTTTCAGGTAATCCATAGAGAACATGATGCAGCCGTCCATGCGATTGCACCACATCCATTTGAGTAAGTAGTTTAACCCATTCACACTCAAGGGTTCCTCTCAAAATATTGTCTGCTACTTTCATACTTTTTAAAATAACTTGGGAATAAAGCGAAAGTTCCCAAAATATTTCAAGGAGATTTGTTGTTTGTCTCCTGATCAACATTTCTCATTCAAATGTTTTCAAAAAAATGCTTTTGTAAGGAAAATAATTCCAAAATCGTCAGGCCTCTTTTGGCCGCTCTGAGTGTTAATGGGTTAACCCATTCATGTCTGCAGCACCCAAAACTGCTAGTATTTTTGGGTGAAATCTCTCTAATAGATGGAATTTTCAGAAAATATTTGAATGAGGAAGGTTGATCATAATCCAATCCCCCAGCTCTCCTTAAATTCAACCGTAATTGGATATTACATTTGTCTGCACCTCTGTTCTTTGTATAGGGATGCAGTAATACAATCATTATATTTGTTTGATATTGTATAATAGGGGTAAACCTTAAAAGGTGTTGGTAGCCTTTGCACTTTAATTATGCATAAGCTTCTCGCAGAAATGTATTTTCATTGTAATATATGCATCTAAACTTTATTTCATTAGTGATATTGTATTTTGACATTAATATTTTCAGACCCAAGGTAGCAATTGGAAGCTATTCTGGATGTTTGAAAATCTGGGACTATGAAGCAAAGTGAGTTTACTATTCATGTTATCATTCATAATTTAGTCAAAAAATTAAATACATGAATATTATTTTGTACACAATTGTTATACTTTTTCATTAGTTAATTTTATCTATTGGTAAATTATGAATGGCAAATTTTTGCCACTTTAGTCACACACATTAATCAAGAATTATCTGAAAATACGAGTCAGACACATTAATCAAGAATTATCTGAAAATACGAGTCTGACACATTAATCAAGAATTATCTGAAAATAGGAGTCAGACACATTAATCAAGAATTATCTGAAAATACAGAATGATTTATTTCTGATGGTATTGTCCTTCAATAAACCTTATCCAAAGAATATATATATATATATATTTTATTGTTTTCAGAGATTGCGCAAAAACGAGGTATTTTGAAAAGGGCAACATGATTCGCTGTTGTAGCTATGACCCCAAAGGACAGTATCTGGGTGAGTGAGTTATTTCATAGATAGCAATTGGCATCTTTAAAGATTTCGCGATACAATACAATATTGATATTTCCTAAACGATTTGATATCTTTATGATATTCTTCAAGATACTTCCTGCCTCCCTGAGACTTATTTTTTTGAATTTTGCACTTTTAACTTCAAATATTTTGCTAATGAATAGCAAACTGCTTTCATTTAGACTTGTGGGGGTAGCAGTTAAGTCAACTTTTTATCATTAAGCAGTTTTGGTATAATAAATCTTACTCGATCCGGTACTTTTTTCTATTCGATAGCGATATTTAGTATCTTACCAATCCACACTCAGTGATCATATAATCAGAAAAACTCTAAAATTTTAATACAAACCACAAACTCACCATATTTCTCTGATTAAGCACACAGACCCCAAATAAGCGCACCCCTTCACTTTTTTCTGAAAAAATGTTGGAAGGGGAAAGCCAGCAGACATTAATTTCTGGTCAAGATTCTGAACCTCCCCAACCTCCCACAAACGTAAATGTTTCCTTACCTTTACATGGTACCATTATCAGTCCTTGGACAAGCCATTGCTCAAGCATCCAATCAGTCATGGCTTATCAAAAGAAAAAAGAGCGTGACGCGTTCAAGCTCATAGATGGATTGTTGCCACAATTGGCAACGTGTCTGGGGTGCGACTAAATGAAATATTGCCAAATACCCCATTTAGCAATTTTTTTCATAACTTGCCACGTGCATGTGCACTTACCGTATTCATCCGATTAAGTGCACATGACCGAATAAGCGCACAGGGCCTATTTTTCACGGTTAGAGGGTGAATGACCAGCGCAAATGTCACGAAAAACTCGTAAAACTTCCCCCAGAAGAAGTAAGAAAAGCAAAATTACATACCTTTCCTCTTGCCGTGTCTGCAAACCAGCACAATTTTAGCAGTTCCTACGCGTTCTCACTGTTCATAATTTTGACCAATTAACGATCTCTTGTGCGCGATTGTAGCAGCAAACGTCTGAAGCTAACTGAACAGCGAGAGCGCAAAGGCGCAATAACGGTCAATGCTCTCCGATCGGCAATCATTGAGGTGTGCGGTTAAACGGAAGATCGTCAATACCCTTACTTCAGAAAATAATCCCAACCTCTATCCGCACCGTGCGCTTAATCGGAAGAATACGGTAATTTGAATGAATATGGTAGGTGAAAAGATCACAATACGAAATATCAATTATAATTTACTTTAAACATTTCCTTTATTCCTACAGCTGTTGGTTTTCTCAACGGCAGTGTGCGAGTCCTAGATGCTGTGACCCTGGAGGATGACGTCACCGAACCCTTCCGCTATGCCCGGGACGCCATCACGCATATCGCCTTCTCCCATGATTCCAAGTACTTTGCTACTGCAGTAAGTTCAAGACGTTTTTTGGAATTACTAGATATCTGTGCTAAATGCAATTGTTAGGTAGAATATTCCAAATTTTCTAAAATGAGTTATTATACTTCAAGGTTTTCAGATATAGCTGATATGGATAGAACGCCAGTACTATTTATTTGATATCATTCAATAAAAAATATCTAATATTTAAGTCTTTACATTCAATATTAGATAAACAGTATTTTAGACCCAAACTGCCACAAATGTGGTGCTTTAAGCTTTGTGCAGTTGTGGAAAATTAGGTAGATATTGGAAACATTCAAGTCAGTTATACATACACAGGTGAAAGTGGACGGGCCCGTACAGGCCCGTCAATTTTTACCTGTGTATTAGAGACTTGGTGATGCAAACTTGCTTTTTAGAAACATTTGATTTAATTTGACCGTTCAAGGCAGATCAACTAGAGAGACATTTCTTGTCTAAAGATCTACATTTTCTCTGTTTAGTGCTACTTGTGGAAAAGTATGCTTCCCTTAGTCATGCACAAAAATTTGTCTTTAGTAAGGGTTTAACTAGCAGTAAAATATTTAGTCAGTTAACAAAAATTTAACTTTGCCTCAAAAAGAAAACAGTCATGATTGACGAAAAAAATGTGTAACTAAAATAAATTATTGACAAATTTTATAGATTTAAAACTATTGATAAAAAAACTTATGATGTACTGTTATTATAGGCATTTTTCACGTTTTTTGTACCATTTTGTATTGGCAAAATTAGCAACCACCAGTATAAGGGTTAAACTGTACTGATCTCCTGTTGTTGTTGTTTTTCAGGATGCTGAGTTCACAGTAAGTTTATTCTGTCAAGGCCTGACAGCGGAAGATGAGACGTTCGTCTACCTGGGTCGTCACAGGGCACACTATAAGCTCATTGTGGACATCATGTTCGGCATACAGCTGGATTCGGACAAACCAAGACTCCTATCCCTTGGTGAAGACAGAGTATTGGTATGTATTGTGTCTATAAGTTTTGTTTATTTATTTTAAAGATTATCCAAGACACCACTTGCTTGCACAGTGTGCAACTGGGCTACATTCACAAGTATTTGTTTGCTCCTAAATATCAAGTCCTAGGAGCCAAATCTGCTCCTACCTGAAAATGTTAAGGTCAATCCCTGCCCTTGGTAAAGCAAGAGGACTTGGTCCAGCATTACTTTACAACAAAAATGTTATGCTCAATTTTTCAAAAAAATTATTGACCTCCGTTAATTCTCAAAAATTAATACCACCCTAGAAATTTGGGTCACTATTATTTTTTGGCAATATATTTTTTGGGGAAATCAGGGCAAACCTCGATCTTTTGCTGGTCTCTGTTTCACAAAATTATTTTGTTGCAAAATAATCTTTGGGAAATCTGGGAAACCCTCATTCTACTGCCAGTCTCTATCTCACACAATATTGACCACCCTGTATATTACCCAATCTTACCCAATTGTTTTTTGTTGTTTTTCTAGGTGGAGTATGATCTCCCTAACTCTAGTAGGGATAATTTGTGTGTGTTGAGCTCCGACCGGATTGAGCAAAGTGCTGTACCTATGTGCATGACCTGGTACCCTCCAATCACTAAAGAGAGCTTCATCGTCACTGCAAATGATCAGGTACGTCCTTGGAAATTTATGATTATCATCACTTTTTCTGCCATATTGTGGTTAAGGAAGAAAAAAAGGCATGGGTTTTAAGTCGCTTTCAACAGCTTAGGTCACATCACGCCGAGATATAAACCCGGAACCGGGAAGAAATTGGCTTCTCCTCAGGAATAGTCCTAAGGGGTCTTTCAGTTGCAGAAGGACCATAGACAGCCCTCCACAATGCCGCACATTTATATAGCGACCAGGCTAACCCGCTATTGGATCCAGCGGAGACTAGGGGTCCATACCGTTAAAATTATACGGTATGGTACGGGTACGGTATATTTTATACGGTTCCAGTATTCTAACGGTATCGATACTGGTTACTTTCTTTATTTCGTCGATGTTTTCGAAATTGTGTCGCGCGTGTTAGTGCTTGGAAAAGTGTGGTGGGGCTGGACTAGCACCATGTAAAATACATAGCGTGGCCCTCTTCACACTTTTCCAAGTACTACTGAGCGCGTTAGTGACTATCGTGGTGCAGTTAAAATGGCGGCCGCCACTGGATGACGCGATCGCGATGTATTTTCCCGCTGATCCCGCGTCTCTGCACTCTTTTCCGCCTTGCCTGCTATATCAGCAGAGAGGCATTTTTTTCATAGTACCGGTAAAAAAGTACCGGCTACTTTTAATACGGTTTGACACCGGTATTTTTCGCCGTTGTATCGGTACCCTCACGGTACGGTCGTACCGGTGTGGACCCCTAGCGGAGACTAGAAACTGCAAACTCATGCTTGGGAGCCAGGCATTGTAATCACTAGGCCACGGCGAATCCCTATTATTGCCGCTAAGTCTTCAGTCTTGCTTAGCCAGTAGTAAGGGGTGAAGGAAACCGGTGTACCCAGCTAAAACCACCGCCTAACCCCAAGTCACTGGCAACTTTATCGCATACCCTGGCTGGGATTTGAACCTGGGCAGTGATGAGAGACACCTAGCAGTCATTGGCAATGCCCTAGACCACGCGGCTGTCAGGGCAGGCCCCATAGGTCTTAGGGAAAAAATACAATAATTGAAAATCTAACAGTAAAGAAATTGAAGCTGTAACTTAAAGAGCCTGGGAAAAATGGATTAGCTAAAATGTAGGAATAAAGGCTTATATCGAACACAAATAATCAAAAGATCAGTTGTGTGATAATATGAGTTTCTAGTGTTTGAAAAGTGGATTCCATTCAATATTTTCTGGGTATTGCCCATTGTTTCAGATTTAGAATCACCAAACAGAATTGTCATGAAACATGCAAAACTAAGTCAAAATAAATCGTCTCAAGTAAGCACTGTCAGATTTTAAATTATAGCATTGTAATGTTTTAATGTTATTAATTACAAAGGGGCAATTCTTTCTGAATGTTTAAGAGGTATCCTGACATTTCACAGTTTGACATATATTTAGACATTGCCTTTTTCATTTTCTATGTAGTATAAATTCAAGCTCTACAATTCTACAACAAAGATGTGCAGGAAAACATTGCTCGGACCAACATATGGAACACCATTACAAAAGTAAGCACTACTTGTACTAAGTCGACCAGTGATATTGCAAACTCTTGAACCAAATCAAGGCTTTATTTGTAGGTCATCTCATTAAACCAATGTCTTTTTTTCAATATCTCACCCATTTAACCCTTCTGATGCTTTGGCTACTTTCTTCAAGGGTACAAGAATGCAAAAAAATTTTAAAACAGTCTTACTCTTGTCATGTTGGTATTCATTGGATAGTTCTTGAGTACTCTCAGATGAGTACCCACGTGCCAGGATTTCAGTCATTTTTCATGTTTTTTGCATCATTTTGTATTGGCCAAATTAGCCACCACCAACATATGGGTTAGATTCCAAGCCTCATTTTGGGCTTCATTCAGTATTCTTTTTAGATCTTTCTCCAAATCCACCCACATTTGTTGTAAAATATAGGTATAGCCACAATACAAACATACAGTATTAAGGATTGATATGTGTAATTGTTGATTATGCATTGCCCGGCAAAGATGGTACTTGAGATGGTGGCAGAGTTAAGCAATTCATTCACTCACTGGTGATCTAAGACAATTCAGTCCTTTAATTGGACATTTATTCATCAGAAATGCGTTGCTATTCTCAACCTTTTCTTTTAGAAATATTGAGGAGATTTTTTTCCTTTTTGCATTAACCCTTAATTATGTTGCTGGCTAATGCTGAAAAATTAGTGAAGCCCTGGCAGATGGGTACTCTTTTAAGAGTACTCATTGAAAGCTATCCAATGAATACCAATGTGGCAGGGATTAGATGGTTTTCAAAAACTTTTGTGTCCTTGTGTTTTGGCTGAAAGCACCCTGCCAGCATTGGAAGGGTTAAGCTATGAAGTAAAGTAAAAGCAAATGGCAGTCCAAGTGAAAAATCCTTTCCCTTCTCATATCCTTTCATTAATGTCATTTTTCCTACTCAGTTTTCCTATTGAACAATGTGTAAATCCCTATTTGTGTTGCAGGATAGAGCTTTTATTCCCTTCTTGTATATTTTAATTGATATCATTTTCCTACTCAGTTTTCCTATTGAACAATGTGTAAATCTCTATTTGTGTTGCAGGATAGAGCTTTTATTCCCTTCTTGTATATTTTAATTGATATCATTTTCCTACTCAGTTTTCCTATTGAACAATGTGTAAATCTCTATTTGTGTTGCAGGATAGAGATCTTATCGACAGCGGACCCTGTTGAGGACAAGCGCTACATGGCCTACATCACCTCAGATAAGATTGGCATGGTGGCTCTGCCTGTAGATGGGAACCCCCATAACTCAATGGCCCTTATCTCTCACCCAGGAGGGGTAAGTTTGCACTAATTCTCTTGAGGGGGGGGGGGGGGGAGAGATAAGATTGGCATGGTGGCTTTGCCTGTAGATGGGAATCCCCATAATTCAATGGCCCTTATCTCTCACCCAGGAGGGGTAAGTTTGCACTAATTCTCTTGGAGGTGTAAGACATAAATTTGGCATGACGGCTTTACCTGCAAATGCTGCCTTTTCCTGTGAACAAACTTTATACAGAAAGTTTCGCTAAATCTTAGACAAATAGGGGCAAGCAAAAGTGCATGAGTTAACCAAAATCTGATTTACGTTGTTTGGGACCAGTGCTTTTGTCCAGGATACGTGAACATATAAAGTAGGCGAGTCTGAATTAAGAAAAGTTTACTGTATTTAATTTTGATAACATATCTTTAAAGAGGATTCGAAATCCTCAAAAGACAGTGAACAATTAAAAAAGAGTAGCCAAGGAAGTACTTTTTACTGATCATCTTAACCCTTGTAATGCTGAGGCTACATTCATGCAAAGCACAAGGATGCAAATATTTCCTAAAACCATCTAAACCCTGTCATGTTGGTATACATTGGATAACTCTCACTGAGTACTCCCAGATGAGTACCTATGTGCCAGGGTTTCAGTCATTTTTCAATTTTTTTGCATCATTTTGTGTTGGCCCAATTAGCCACCAGCAGCATAAGAGTTAATTATGTAGATTATAACAAATTGTAGTAAATTTCAATTTCTTTATTCTTCTTTGTTCCAGGTGTCTAATTTAGCGTGCAGCCACGATGGCTGTTACCTGTTCACTGCAGGGGGAGGGGACGCTGTGGTCCACATGTGGGAAGTCAACCTCATGTAAGTTACGCCAATAACAATTTGGAATTTTGATTATCGGCACTTTTTCTGACAAATTGCAGCGGAGTTGTGACTAGCCAGTTGTAAGTGGTGGAGGAAACCTGAATACCCGGTGAAAACCACAGCCCAACCCCAAGTCTCTAGCAACTTTCTCATATGCCCTGGATGGGATTCGAATCCAGGCAGAATTGAGAGACAACAAGCAGGCAGTGGCAATGCCTGAGACCAAACGGCCATCAGGGCAGGCCCACAACTTTAGTAAGAGTGACGCTACTAGAAGCAATTAGTCAAAATTCATCATGTAGAGATTCTTCATTTTATTGCTACTAATTGTGGTAGTTTTATTAAAAGAAATAGCTAAAAATGGATCAACAAAATAGAAATCAGAAGTGCACAGTGGGAATATGAATAAAACTACTAATTAATGTTGATTGACACAGGCAGTTAAAGGACCTTTTTTAGTTTGGCTAAGACTGGTACTTTCAGTTAGGATTTTGAAAAAAACTGGCACTTTCTGATTCCTGGGAAAATCCCTGATTCATAGGTATTATACTTTTTTTATAAAGTTTAATATTTTGTCTTTTAGGGCTTTAGAAGCTCAGTCCGCATTGGGAGGAGAAGGACTGGTGCCGTTCTATGGTCTACTAGATGGAGGAAGGGATGGAGAGCTCTATGCAGAACTGGAAGACTATTTCTACTATGCCCAGATAAGAAGGTAATGGTTTTGTTTGATCTATTGTGCATTGAATGAACTGTAGACTGATTATTTATGTTTTGATTAAAAAAAAAAAAGTTGTGAATTTTTTTTGGGAAAAAATGAAACTCATCATGTGTTCTCAATTTTATTATAACTTCTGTTCCCAATCAAAATATGAGGAACTATTCTAGCATAATTATTTCTATCAATTATAATTGACTTTCATTAAATAAGATTTTGAAAATATATTTTTTTTTAAATTCAAAAAATCTCATAAACGATTTATTTTCTATATATTAAAGATTGATTTGAAAATATGAAAAGTTAATTATGAATTTCATTATGAATTTTTTAAAAAGTTTATTATTAACTTTTTCAGCCAAGGAGTTGACACAACTGAGTCGAGAGAAGTCTCCACTCACATCCTCCTTTCAGAGGTTCCATTTGTTATGAGGGCCATGGGGTTCTACCCATCGGAACAGGAGGTGAGTCAATAAACTGAGCGCCTCGCCCCCCCCCCCCCCCCCCCTTATCCACAAATTACCAGTAGATACGTTTTGTCATTCAGAATCTAATAGAAAATTATGGTACCTTTTTATGATATAAAATGATACAAAAAAACCTGAACACCCTGGCACATGGATACTCATCTGAGAGTGCTCAGCAAGAGCTATCCAATGAATACCAGCATGACAGGCTAATATGTTTTTTGAAAAATCTTTGTGTGCTTGTGTTTTGGAAGAAAGTAGCCTGATGGCATTGGAAGGGTTAAGAGTCATAGTTGAAGGTATGGTACCCTTCTTTGAGTCATTCTCCAAAAAGTGCCTTAATCTTGCATTCAAGCATTTGTACATAAAAAACTTTGATTTATCTTTAATGGCCAACTCCAGGAAGTTGGCACTATTTGATCAAAGAAATCAAAATGTTATCCTTAAACTATCCTTACTTTGTAGAAATATTTCATGTTCAATATAATTGCTTGACTTTTTGTTAAGGTGTGGTAAGAATCCCCCCCCCCTCCCCCTTCCAAAAAAAAAAAGAAATTCCATATTTAATTTATAATCAATTCCTGCTAACAGTAATGATAACATTTGTCTTGTTCTTTTTACTTATAGATCGAGGATATGTTGAATGAGGTGAAATACAGCGAGTATGTGGACTCAGGAGAGTATAAGGCACAAGTGGACCTCGGAGAATTCATAAGACGTAAATACAATTTATTGGATTCAATTTTCATAAAAGTTATACCTTTTTGAAAAAAACATCAACAGGCATGATATTATTATTAACCTTTATTCACTCTTAATTGCAAATTTTCTCAGACACCGTTATTGTTTTGTTTTGTGGTGCCACTGATATTCCTGATTGGTTTTATGTATATCATTTCACACTAAAATAAGAAAAATATATATAAGACGCACGTTGTGATAATGGTATTAGTTGTTTTAGCTTGATTTGTTTGTCTGACTAGAATACCTGTAGGTGAACCTCCTGAGTTAATTATTGATATTATTGAATACATGTCTAATTGGTTTCTTTCGTTAATTTGTTAGTGTTTTTTAAACTTAAAAAAAGCAGAAAGTAGACTGGTGGGTCACAAAAGTTTTAGCCCTATGTAGATATTTGATTTATAAAATAAGCTTATGTTTGTCGTATTTAGTTTGTTACTCGTGTTTAATTTTTAGTGTTATTTCACATAAAAAAGCAGAAAGTAGACTGGGCGGTCCCAAAAATTCTAGATGTTTGTAGATATTTGATTTATAAAACTAGCTTATTTTTGACTATCAAGTGAAGCATAGATTAATTGATCGTCATTTTATTACAAGTATGGACCTTACTTTTCTGTCAAATTGAATTTTTGTTATGAAACAAAGGTATTCGGTGTATAGTTTATAGTATCCACCGAAGTGCTCACACGACCTTCCTCTCCTAGCAGGCCTGTACACACGGAAACCATTTCAATCCCCCGGTAGATATTCCAGAGCAACTGGCAGCATATAGTGCACACGCTCTAAGCACTGCCTTATTTATGCTAGGTACCCATTTTGCAGCTGGCTAGACTGAAGCAATATGGAATAAACTGTCTTGCCCAAGGACAGACCAAAGTGCCCTGGCCGGGAATTGAACCAGCAACCCTCTGATTACTAGTCCGACACCTAACCAACTGAGCTACTTTGTCCCCAAAATCATGATAAATGACTTGTTTATATCATTTTAGTGTATGCGAATTATAGGTCAGCATTTGATTTACAATCTGGAAAGTTATTTGTCAAATTGCATTTTTGTCTTGAAATTATGATACAGTTGTATATAGATTTGTATATTTCATTTCAGTTAATGTGAATCATAGGTAAGCATTTGACTGAGAACTTTTCTGTCAAATTGCATTTCCATTTTGAAAGTTGTGATACATGACTTGTATTTTTCATTTCAGTGTATGTGAATCATAGGCCAGCATTTGGTTTGCAGTCGGAGAAGCTGCAGCAAGCATTTGAAACCCTAGGATTCAGTACGGAGAATGGGCCTGCTATTGACAGAGGGGACATGTTAGACATCTTACAGAGCAAAGGTATTCTGAAAATATCATTGTGTCTAATTTTCCTTTTAACATAAAGACATTTTGATATCACAAAGGGCAAGAAAACAATAATAATTGTTATATCAAATATTATTGTTTTATTGTTTTTTTGTTACTGTATGGATGATGTATGGAATTAACATTTGAGTCCTGTTTGGCTTTCTGAATCAAGTATGCCCCCCCCCCACCCCTTAAATAAGACCCCATCCACCGAAATCCTGGCACTGTAACTTCTATGCAAGGAATTTGCCAGGACCCATCCAGCTTGTGTTTTGGACAGGCAGTTTCCTGAAAAACTCCTTTAAACACAGGCAAAAGTTTCTATATAGGATGATAAAATTGTACATTGATAAAATTGTCCTTTTTGACGCAATAGACTATTAACTGTAGTTGGAATGAGGATTTGAAGAAGCTGAGTAGCTAAGTCTGAATGGCAGAATATCTATGATTGCCTATCCGATAGAACCTGTTTCTATATACCTTCATTGATTCCTTTTATCTCTTTTACAGGAGAGCACATGACAGAGTACGAACTTGCGGAATATTTGACAACACTGTTGGGATTCAACCAGGAGGGTGGCAGCAGCGAACTGCAGGACTTCGACACGGAAACTGCAGGAGATATCGTGGATGAAAAACTCCCCCAGGACGTCACGGCAGACTTCTTCTCGGATGAGCTGCTTGGGTTCTCTATGTACGCCGATGTGCTGAATGTGGAGGGGGAGGGAGAGGGGGATGGACACCAGACAGCGCCACCTGGTAGTGCCCCACAGATAGTATTTTAGTATTGAATGTCTTAACCCTTATGCTGCTGGTGGCTAATTAAATTTTGCCAATACAAAATGATTCTAAAAACCTGAAAAATGAAGGATACCCTGGCAAATGGGTACTCATCTGAGAGTACTCAATGAGAGCTATCTAATGAATACCAATATGACAGGGTTTTGATGGTTTTCAAAAAAAGATATTTGCCTTTTTGTGCTTTTGGACAAAAGTAGCCTCAGCATTGGAAGGATGAAAAATACAGTGAAACTTCTCATTGTGAACACCCCAGGCATGTGAACACCGCCTTATGTGAACACAATTTCTCGATTCCATTTGTATCTTTTACACTATGAAAAGACCTCTGAGATGTGAACAGCCCCTATTGTGATCACTTTTGCCCTGGTCCCAAGATGTTCACATCTCCGAGGTTTCACTGTTAACAGGGGTGGTTCAAGGATTTATGTGTAGGGAGTTTGTTTTGTGTGAGAGGGAATGTTTTAACAGAGAGGTAGATTTTCCTTATTGGTTTTAAGGAAAATTAGAGAGAAGTGACAATTCATATCAAGAAAATCAACAATTTGAATTGTAAAGCTATGCTTGTTGAAACCCCCACTGTATCCACAGCCTATAAACCTAATATAGCAGGGAAAATATAAGTAGGAGATTTAGAAATTATGTAATCAATACCGAAATTAATCAAATCATTTGATAGCACAAATCAGTTATTCTTATGATCATAATTTTTCATGATTGAATTTCAAACTGACAAAATATCACTGCATATTTGGTGCGGAATATTTTCACTTCAACCCAAGCTTGTAAGATAATCATTTACTCCTACACTATTTTCCCTCATGAAAATTTCTCATTTCTGTTTCAGTCTATGTTCCCTATTAAGTTTTTCATGCAGTGCTATTGTATATACTACATGTTAATGTAAATATCATTGTGGAAGGATTAAAGGTATCATATGTGTATGATATATTGTATATTGCAGGGGTTGTATATATTCACTTCTGTTGTGTGAATAAAATTTGCAATGTTTTAAACACATTTTGATTGTTTTTTGCTCTCTCATTTTATATTTTGATAATTGTTTTATTCTATCCAGAGAAACAATCATCCGTATTACTTTAAAATAATTTCTTTTTTTTGGAATTATTTCCTATGACATACAAATAACTGGATGCTGTGAGCATTAAAGGGTTAACAAAATTACATTTATCATCTTTCCATGCTGTAATTTGACATTGAAGCAAAGTAGTGGTTGACAAAGATAAACAACTTAAATATACATCAGTAGCTGTCACATGAAGTATTTATTAAGTACAAGCTCACAATACTGTCTGCAAACCTACCATGAAAGACTACATGATGCCATAAAACACATCCATGTTGTATACATATCTGGTAGAAAAGGACATCTGAGAGAAAGAAGGTAGATACATCTCTACATCTTTATTAAAAAATAAGTATGCAATTGATTTGTAGATTGACCACCTATAAATGGTATTATTGTATCGGCGAAGTCTATGGGGTGGCCCATACTTATTGTTATGGTGACCACTGATAGATCAAGGGTGGCCAAAGTTACCCACTAATTATTTTGTAAAATGATTATAGTGGCCAATATACCTAGGGAGGCTGATGTTTCCGAGAATTTACGGTACATTTAAAAAATCTCTCCAAATAACCTAATATATATATATATATATATATATATATATATATATATATATATATATATATATATATATATATATATATGCTTTATTGACTGTATAAGATACAAAGTATGCAAAATATATGCACAGGAAAAACATATGTGAACATAAATAAAACATGGAATGCTAACATACTATATAAACTGAAATTAAGGATAGGTTACTATCCAGGAAAATATATACAGAAGGAAAATGAACAAAACCTAAGGATAGAAATTAAAGATCTATTAAAAGAAGGTAAATTAAATAAAGATTAACAAAGATACTGAACAGAGAATTTACGGGCTAAATTCTTGTTGTGACATAATTATAGGTGTATTGCCAGAGGTTCAAATACCGTATTAGGCCGTCCAAATAAACACATGCCAGGGTTAGGTTGTTGACTCTTATGTCTCTGACACGAAGAGGACTTTGAAAGATGTAGTGATACATTACATTTCTAAATTCTATCTAAAGATGATGTCCAAATGATTACTATATACCATGCTAATATTGCAGCAGTTAAATTAATGCATACTTTGTGCACCGTTGGAGTCCACATTTATTAAATTGCGCACCGTTATTTGGACACCCGATCCCTATACCAGTATCGTACAACATGCAGACACGATACACGTAGCTTGTTATTCCACATCAGTATTCAATAATTAAACTATGCATCAAAGGCAGCTTTCCTGCACAATACATTATAGGTGCAAAATTAACACATTATACAGTGCATAACCCAGCTTAAAAGACAATCATCCATTGCCTTTTGAGTATTTCTGTTGATCCTAAAATTAGCTTCCGCATTTTGTGATTTCTTATAGCTTTTCTTAGGTGATGGGTTCTCTTTCAAAGCTAGGTAAAGCACTATTGCTGAGAAAAGTGTGATATATCTACTTGCAAACTCAACATCAAAGTACAATGTATATTAAAAATAGCACCATGCTGGTTAGCCTGCCTCCCAGGCCATATTTAGATGTCATCCCTTGTTGATAGATTGCACTGTGGTATGCTAGGAAGGTAGGCTGATACTATATCTAATTTTTTCCTAACTTGTAACTTGTAACCCGCACATCGCTGTTCAGAGGAATACGGTATAAAACACAGTAACGCCTAGGAGCCTACATACTTATCAAATACAGCCAATCAGAGATGAGGAAGTATCCAAGGCAACAGAGCCTTCAAAACATGAGGTTTGTTTAAAAACACCCGCATATAACAACACATGATTTATTGCAATGGAATTTTAGGTTAAATGACCCATACTGCCATAACTATTCATACAATACATATGTATATTTGAACATCAACAATGACAAATGAAAATAATTCATTCTTAGGTATTCCATCAGAGCAATCAACTATCAAACATTCAATTAATCTGTTACTATATAGTGCAAGCAGTTAGTCTCTCTTAAGATTTTTTACACATGAGAAATGCAAAAACGGGACACTGATTTGAAACCAGAAAGATCTATATCATATGAATAGATCTCTCTGTTTGAAATTAAAGCTAATTTTAGGATTTTTTTACAGGGGGGTTATCACAATCAATGATAACTAAAACTACAATCAAATCAATCAATATATTTTCCTAGCAAAAATGTGCATAACCAAAATCAAATACTGAAAAAAGTATGAATTGTGCTGATATGTTCTTTCGGAATATAAAGAAACATAGGACTTAAGATTAAGATAATCTTAAGATAATTTAATCTTAAGATAATTTAATGAGTGTCTTAAAGGTAAAGATACAAAGTGTAAAAAAAACGGGATGATCTTTGACTCTGCACTCAAATTGTAGAGAGCATTGTAAACTATTTACTGCTTTAAAACAAAGGAAACACAAATTTGGTTCATGATAAATACTTATATATCTATTTTCTCAGACTTTTCCCTTAAAACATACTAACAAACCCTTAAAACCTGTGACTGATTATCACAGGAAATATTTTGCCCCTGAAATGATACACTTTGATATTGTAGATAATATAACTTAACCCATTTATGCCAGGAAATCTATTTAATGAGTGTCGTCTGGATCTATCATACTTTTGAAAATAACTTCAGAAGATTAGTAGATCGCGTTTCAATGAACAACTCTCTTTCAAATTGTTTCTAGTTAATGCTTTGGTTAGGGAGATATCATCAAAATAGCTACAGGCATGAATGGGTTAAAACTCTAAAACCAATAATAATTTATTCTTTAACTAAACACTAATAGAAAATAATGTATAACATATTTTATATTTTATAAACTGTAAAAAATATATGCATGGATGCCCAAGAGCCAACATACTTTTTTTACTATCAGCTTGCTATGTAAGGCAAACTGACCGCACTTTAAATTGCCTCATGAAAAGATTTAACTTGCCCGTCAAAAAAAATATTTTGTTGAAATAATTTCAGAGCTAGAAATACATTGAGATGCTTCTAGAATATAGATTTCTGGAATTTTCATTTCAAATTTCTTGTCTAATAGGATATATTTAACCTTACCAAATTCATGCATTTCATATATCAACAACAGATTATATAAACAATTCAGAATTTCAACCTCTCATGTCAGGCAGGTCTGGGATAATATCTACTTACCCAGCAACCATTTTCACTTGCCATGGCAAGTAGACAAGACTGAACAACCAATACGTCTTTGGCACATCACATAAAATTAGGCACATCACATTAGAATAATCAAAAAGATACTCAACATATGGGAAGATTTTCAAAACTTCAGGTCTATCAAAAATATGATTTTCACCTATACCTGTAACAACTCATATTCCTTTGATATGAACTACTTGCCCATGCAAATAATTATATGTTTGGGTCCATATTTAATGCAGGGCTCGAAATCAAGTTTTTTTCCAGGGAGCCCCAAATAATTTTGCATCTTCAAAAGCTACCAGAAGGTGCTGTGTACAGAAACCAGTACATTTTTGGGGTCCCTGCAGAAATTTGAGGGAGCCGCAGAATAATTCAAGGGAGCCCTTGGCACTCCCTAATTTCGAACCCTGTAATGTAAAATTTTAGCATTGCAATATGCAGAGGGCAACATGCGGAATATCAAAACCCTTGGAAGGGGTTACACTATGAGTACAGTAAAAACATGGCATATCATATGGACATGGAAGCAAATATCAAAAAGGTTGAAAATTTTGAATATTCATTCATAGATATAAATGTGTCAAAGGGTAACCATATTCTTGTATCGGATGTTTACTTTCAAATTTTTTCTTGCCAGTCCAGTCACTGTACTGGCTGCTTCCAGATTTCACAGGGTCTGTCATCTTTTGCCAGTCCTATTTCATATGAGGATTCTTGGTCTTTTACTACTGGCTTAAAATTAGGGTCAAGGGTCTCATGGTGCTGCATGCAGTGTTGGCATCAATGTTCTAAAATATTGCTATAAAGCCATAAAAAATGGAGTGTCCAGTGACTGAAAATTGTGCGTATACCTCTAAAATGAACCTCTCCATGGCTTTATTGGTCATTAATGACTTCTTGAGACTTGAAGAAGAGTGAATAAAGTACATAAATTGCGGCCAGGTCCCTCAGACAGACAATTGTTGAAAATTTCCCTTCCGAGGCATGGAACTGCAGGTTTTTTCCTGCAGACCTTTGGGACAGTACACCTCTGGTATATTGATTGTCATCACAATGTGGATGTGGACCACTGACCAATGACCAGTGACCAGTCAGTCAACAATAGCACAACTTATTTCCCTGAATAAGCTGGGAAGCAATGTAGAAGGTTTTTGACCTAGTATAGCTGTGGATGAAACTCAGGGAATGTGTTTGCACCTTTTATAAGATTACGATGCCACATATTCATATCAGTCCATATATGTATATATTGCAACTGTTTGGTGTGATACTGTGATAGCCCTGGCATGTTGAAGGTCTACTAGTTTCATTATAGCTAAAGATGAAATCAAGAAATCTAGAGCAGTTGTTTCACCTTCTGTGAGATCAGGGTGCCACAGGTACTACTAGACCTTACATCTGTAAATGAAATCCAGGCTATATCTTTACAGCTTTTACAAGATTAGGATGACACATATTCATATCAGTCCATAGATCCATATATTGCAACTTTTTGGTTTGATAGTCCTGTTTAAGGCATGTTAACCCTTTGAATGCTAAGGCTACTTTTGTCCAAAGCACAAAGATTCTTGAAATCATCTAAATGCTGTCATGCTGGTACTCATTAGATAGCTCCCACGAGCACCCACGTGTCAGGGTTTTAGCCATTTTTCAGCCTTTTGGCATTATTTGCGTTAGCAGAATTAGCCTACAGCAGCATAAGGGTTAACTTTCTTCTAGTTTCATTAGCTATAGATGAAATCTAGAGCATTTCTTTCATCTTCTGTGAGATCAGGGTGCCACATGTCCACCATAAGCACTGCCCTTGATGGAGTCTCCTCCGCATCGGGACCATCATTGGAAGCAGAGTGAAGAAAGGAGTCGTCAAATAAGATGACATCTCCCTCTATCCATTCTCGAGATTCTTCATTCACTGTCAGCTTGCAGCCTGCAGGTATTTCTAGACCTAAAATGAAAGGAAAAGATACATCTGAAATATATGCATGTTTATGCTTAAGAGTGATGTTCTTGTGTGGATGTGTTAGATCTCAGATGTATACTAAAATAATGATAAAAGTCTGTATACGATATATACTTAAATCAATCAAAATATGCCTATTAAAATCATGTCACATACTCTTTCAATAAAATGTCAATGTGGTACTAATTGACTATTCAGTACAACATAAGCATACACAACATTATTTATCTAAAGCAGGCTAAAATGAGTTTTTAATATCATCCTTCGCACATTTTGTTACACTGTTTGAACCTTTAAGTCTATATTAGTCATTTTCTGCAGTATTTTCAACCCATTCATATTTGAAGATCTTGACAAGTGTCGTCTAAACCAATGATACTTTTGGAAATAACTTTAGAATTAATCATAAATTCAAAAAATATTTGAAGGAGAATTGTAAGTTGAGATGCAAATATTTTCTTTAAATATTTTCCTAATTATACTTATGTCAGAAAGTTATCACCAAAAGCATAAGGGGATTTTGGCAGCTACAGGCATGAATGGGTTAACCCTTATGCTGCTGTTGGCTAATTTGGCCAATACAAATTTATAAAAAAAAACCCTGAAAAATGACTGAAACCCTGGCACTTGGAAGCTCATCGGAGAGTGCTCAGTGAGAGCTATCCAATGAATACCAACATGACAGGGTAACTGACGGTTTAGATTGTTTTCAAAAATATCTGCTTTACTGTGCTTTGGACGAAAGTATAGCTTCAGCATTGGAAGGGTTAAATATGTATTTGGCATTGTTCAATCCTATATATCAACTGTACCTAGATGACAGCGTATGCGGACATTGCAAGGTCCATAATGCTTTGTAATTAGTGTCCCAGGCTTGAGAACGGAGAAACAGGCATTTCCAAATACATTGTTCCCCATAAGCATCTTCAACTTGTCCAGGACTAGTTTCGTCTCGGGGCATTTTTCACAATTCTCCTCTTTCACCATGCCCTGGTTAATGAGATGAAATACATCCCATTCCCCGGAAGGGGTGCTGTTTCGAAGCCACCCTTTCTGCAGGTCTCTGCTCACAGTTAGGAATTCTGAAAGTATCACTTGGAAGTTCTCTTTAAGCAGTTGTACGTCCTGCTTGAAATGTTCCTTGGTCCACCAATCACAGCCCTCGAGTGCCGGAATGTGTAATATATTGGGTTTCTGTGCAGGAATATTGGGTTGTTGTTGTTTCTCATCATTGACACCCCTAACAACCCTATTAATATGAGCCTCTGGGAATTTCTCAATAAAGAGTAATAATCTCTTCCTTGCTTTGTTCTTGATAGATGCGTATGTGGTGCACCTGACACAGTTAGGGGATTTACACTGGTCGTATTCACCATCCTCAGTTTTTGACTCCCCATTTGACAAGTTGTTTTGTTGGTGAAGTTTCTGTCTTGCAGGGGGCGGGTCCTCTCCACCCCTCCATTTCAGTGTTATCCACGTGTAGGCGATGAGAATACCGAAAAAGGCCCACAGGAAATGTAGAATGTCTTGCCACATCATTGAATCCATGACTTACTTGAATATGCACATTTGAAATTATTCACAATTAAGCATCCAACACAGTGACAGATGTATGTCTTGTCATTTCTGTTGACGTCTAGGGAGTTCCACATATGCTCACCAGATGGCGTGTAGGCATGTTGTCTTAATTATTTATTTTACCATTGATTCATCTCAATATAACTGAATTTAAAATCATTATCGACTAATTTATCTAAATTAAAAAAAGAATTGTATTTTGTGTAAAATCAAAAGTAAAATATATCGCGAGGTCGAGAGCATAACATAGCAACAAAATGGCGGAAAATCCAAACATTCAAGGGCCTATTTACTGTCAATTAGTTACTGCAATTAATGCGCGAATTGCAATTACGGACATTTACATGATTAATTCAATCAATGTTTGCTAAGAGCTATATCTAAGAGTAGTATGCATTTTGACAAATCATTATTTGCTTCGAACACATACATATTTTATTAGCACTATTTTCTTTATCGGATTTATTTCTGAAAATCGCCCACCTGCAGGCGAGCCGCCTGCATGTAAACTTATGTATTTCTCGCAAAAATGGGCAAGAAAATAAAAAGCATTTGAATTAGCACTTGACTGCAAGCATTATGGATGACCCGAGGATTGAGTGGATACGGGACAAGGTTTTCCTCGCCTTGGATATCGCCGAAGGGGAGGTCTTCGATGACATGCTCAACAGAGACGACGGGGAAAATGAACGAGAGATAGCAAAGTTCTTGAACGAAACTCCAGAGGAACACACAGCCGCCTTGCTGTTTTACAAAATCGAACGTGAAGAAGAGGAAGAAGTGGAAGTAGAATGTGGTATGGAAGATCATGTTTTAAGAAGACTTTGCTGCATAAGTTTTTTTGATCTATGGGCTATTTATTATTTTAATTATTTATTAATCAATTTATTGGGGGGGGGGTGTTGCTGGGGCTGTCATCACAGTCATGGATATTGTCATTGACAGTTGTTGTTATAGATCGAGCAACTCTATCGTCGGGTATGCCGTTGTTTACATTCTGAGAGTGATAGGCCATACCCACGATAGAGAAAGCCCCATACAAAACTTTTCCACTGCGCCCAAAAAACTGGGCGCTCACATTTCTAGCCCAGGCTGGCCACCCAAACCAACTGAATTCGTTTCCTACCTTGGTAATTTACGTTGTGACGCCTTTACAGCACTCAAATCCGTCCAGAGTGCGAGAAATGAGAGCTTTTTGGCTGGAAGCGATAATTTTTACCGTGTCCTTACCGCCATTTAATTCGGGATATGACTAGTCGAGCAGCACACGTGTGAGAAGGTGATAGGTTTGATACGGGAAATGATGGACAGTGCTGCTCGACTAGTCATATCCCGAATTAAATGGCGGTAAGGACACGGTGAAAATTATCGCTTCCAGCCAAAAAACTCTCATTTCTCGCACTCTGGACGGATTTGAGTGCTGTAAAGGCGTCACAACGTAAATTACCAAGGTAGGAAACGAATTCAGTTGGTTTGGGTGGCCAGACTGGGCTAGAAATGTGAGCGCCCAGTTTTTTGGGCGCAGTGGAAAAGTTTTGTATGGGGCTTTCTCTATCGTGGGTATGGCCTATCACTCTCAGAATGTAAACAACGGCATACCCGACGATAGAGTTGCTCGATCTATTGTTGTTATTGACAGTCTGTCAACTGTCAGTGTCAGCAGCAATTTAAATATATATCTACGTGTGTAATGTTCCTTGTGTGTCCGCTTGTCGTTGACGGGTGAAGCCATATAATTATTAGTGGTCGGCAGGGACCTAGCCAGGACCCGTCCTACCTGTCTTTTGGACAGGTAATTTCCTAAACACCTCCTGTTTGGACAGGCAAAAATTTCCATGATTATTTTTCAATTTTGACTTTTGGGGTGTAATAACCAAATATTTTCCTAAGAAACCATATTCTAGGACATAGCTGAAGTGTAAATTGCCCTTTTTGATACACTAGGCTATTAAATGTAGCTGGTATAAGGATTTGAAGTAGCTAAGTCACTAAATCTGGACGGGCAGTTATTTTGAAATTGCTGTTTTGGACAGGCATTATGATTTTTGAAATCCTGGCTAAGACCCTGGTGGTTGGACGATTAAGCGAGAACTCGAGCATGCGGTTGAGCTGAGGCTGACTCGACCCGTTCGAACGGCATTTGAAATAATCGATTATTTCAAATGTGAAATTTTGTGAAATTACGCGGCCAAAACTAACAAAAACAGTAGAACTTACGTTTAAGTGACACGGAACGGCTCCGTGTCAACACTCAATAGTAAACAAATTTATTGCACCTTATTTGGTGCACCGATTCATCAAGTGCCGCGGTACACAGCACGTGTGCCTGGCATGTGCTGGTTCAATATGCCGCGGCACAATAATGTTTGAAATCGTTTGCCTGAACATTAGGGCAATGTGGCCGTAAAACTCAAACCAAATCGATTAATTGTTTTAAATATTTTTCGATCAATCGATTCAAAAAATCTCTTTGCATCCGAACCCTAATAATTATCTATAATGGTGAAATAACTCATTTTCAAACTTAATTTCAATGTTTAAAAGTGACATATATATAGTGTGTGCCGACACACAAGTGAAATGAATCCACAGCGGCCAGATCCAACTCTCGGGTGTGTTCTCGTGAGAGTATAAACGTACCTGCAAAGAAAAAATGGACACCACTAACTACACTACGACTAACTCGACTATGAACGTAAATAACTAAGAGAAAGAGAAAGGAGAAGAACAGAAATGAGGAAGGAAAGAAGAAGAAATATTGTGAAAAGTAAAAAGTGAGGCGTAATTGATGCGGGCGTAATCGCATATCGGGCATAATTGCCTGTATTCCTATCTCTCACTACTGTCCGGGTTTGAATCCCACCAGGTGCATGTGAGAAAGTTACCAGTGACTTGGGGTTAGACAGTGGTTTTTGCTGGCGACCGGATTTCTCCACCTGTTGCAACTGGCTAGTCGCGACAGAAAATGTGACGAAAAAACAAAATTTGAAAAAAAAATCCAATTAGTGGCTGTCCACTTTAGATAACAAACCAGTGGCAGTACTAATGAAGTGGGAGAGGCAGGAGCATTTTTTTCAACTTGTGACAGTGACATGACAGATTCAGAAATCAGGATCAGGATGTTGTCCGATGTTCCATCCACTCCCATATACTCTGTCTGCTTCTTGTGTAGATTTGACCAGCCCGTCCAGCCGCTTAATTTACTGGGTACGTGTTGCTCAGCACGGCTGATTATAACTTGACCAATGGCAATCCACATGATGACCAATGGTCAAAACATCTGGCATTTAAAATATCATATTCAATATTTCTTTCTTGTTCAAATTGGCTATTAAGAAAACAACTCGCGACCCATCCATGTTTTTTCTTCATCTAAGCTTCAAGCCAGCTAGTTTATCAGACACTTGATAGGGCCCATTATAAAGCCCATGCAGTGTGACGTCACTATGAGACAGACAAATGAGGGTTCTTAATTCTTATATTTGTTTGCATTATAAAGTTTGCAATGCACATGTGCAGAACACACCTCTTGAGTGGTTCTTGTCAATGCCTGGACTAGGAGTCGTGCAGAGGCTGTTGAGTGAGATCTGCTGGTAGTGTATCCGGTGATCAATATTCGTGCTTGCAATGCAATAAGTCAATTACTACTCTGAAGATTTCAAACCAGTGTCATTGCTTATCCAATAGAAAGTCATAATCTTTTATGCTTCCCACTGAGGATTGTTTCTGACTTTCATCCATAATTCTGAGGTTCAGAACTTCAGAGGTTCTACTCATCTATTTTGAAAAATAATACACTGTTTAAATATGTAGGTATTTCATATTCATAATTGTATAATGTATTCATTGTTTTGGTTAAAATGGTGTTCTGAGCTCTGAGCAATAGTTTGAGAAATTCAATAAGTGTGCAAACTTGACCCGGGCACTGCCACTGGATATGTTTCTAAGGGTTAACCATTTAGAATATTTAGCTCTTGCATTTTTTGATAACACATGTCCTTATTTCTCATCTTAGAGTTGGAAATCCCTGACATTCAAGATGAAGATGATCAGCATGAGGCTGGCAGCCAGCATGAAGATGCGGAGGGTGACC
Organism: Maea johnstoni; assembly: GCA_963942565.1. Taxonomy (NCBI): domain Eukaryota; kingdom Metazoa; phylum Annelida; class Polychaeta; order Spionida; family Magelonidae; genus Maea; species Maea johnstoni. Next base: position 41,754,271 of record OZ012691.1, on the reverse strand, counting down.
AGCAGGCGGCAGCACCGGCAGAGGAGCCTCAGGCTGTAGCATCACCCTCACAGCATGAGGAGGAACCCAAATCTGGGAGAAAAGGTAAAAACTTCAATACAAACAAGGGTTTGAAATTAATTATAGCCAAGGTTTACTATACAAAGAAGGGTTTGAAATTAATTGATACCCAGGTCTCCCCAAAAAATGCATAAAAAAGATACTTTAAGTTGATTTTTTCACAGCTCCATATATAAATAGCAATTTGCAAGTCGTTGATTTTGAACATTTTGACTTGAAATTGATAGGAAAGAATTACTCAGCACCACTCAAATTTAAGCTCTGAATCTTCAAAGCTACAAAGATATTAAGAGCATTTACATTTCTATTAAAAATAGTTATATCCAGTATTGTTAATTTAACTAGTGTATTATATTCAAAATTCTCTTTTACAAATTGTCATCTGATGCTATGATACTTATGAAAACAACTAGGCAATAAAACATTATTTTCATAAACATTTGAAAAGAAATGTTGAGATTAACATTTCTCCATCAGCTATTTTCTTACAAGCAATGCTATTTTCATCTGAAATATTTAATAATTTTTGTCAGTTTTTAAGGTCTGCAAAGACACATCAATTTTATATGCAATATTTGTATAATATGATGAATAAAAGTTAATATAATAGATAAGATTAGGGTAGTCAGGGGATTATTAATGTATAAATCCAAAAGGAATAGATTTTTTTAATAATTCAAATTTTTTTTATATTCAAAAATCATATATATTTATGACGTTATTGAAATATATATGAACTTGATATAATTGTATTTCCAGCAACAGATACTTGAAATGGCATGCCTGAATTACGAAATGTCTGTTTTTCCTACTGAGCCAATCATAAAGCTGGGTCATATTCAAGACTGGTCTGGATATAATTTATTCATGAAAATGCAACCTTTACATAACTTTCCCATTAACTAATGAGTTTCTTGCATGTTGGTCTTATTGCACGCGTCATAACGGACCCAGACTCGGCAACTGATGAAGAAGGTCAGACATCATGCATGATTTATCATGGTAAAACATGGTAAACCATGATTAACCATGATACAGTCTTTGCTCTTTTCTCTAGGCACACATACCTGCTTTTAGTTGTCATAGAGTGTTCTTTGCTGCAGAGTGTTCTTTGCTGCTTGCAGTTATTTATGTTTTGCCTGCAAAAACTAAGACATATGAGCTTGTTAAAATGTTTAGAAACCCCTGTGTATATATGATTTAGTATCAGTCACAAGTGAACTGGTATCCCGCTAAATCTCCCCCCCCCCCTGATAATTTTTATTTACGAGGAAAATCTCTATTCAGGTTTTTTTTGGGGGGGGGGGATATTCCTTAGAAATTCCTCCATCCTTCCCTAAAGTGAACATTCATTTTGACTTTACAAATCTATTTTTTTTTAATACAATAAAAGTCCTTTAATATAGACCTCATTTTTGAAAATTATTAAACGCTAGCACTGAGAGATTTATTTACATCTATACATCATCATCATGCATTATTTACATCCACTAGAATAATTTCAGTTTAATTGTGGGTCTCATACTACAGATATGTATTTTTCCTCAAGGCATTCTCATTTGAATGACAAGAGAGAAGGTGCCACTTTAATTTTCAATTAAATTTAATTTTCAATTAAATCCTAATTAAGTTATGTTATCATTCATATTATATATATTCATATACATTTAAAATTCTTTTGTCGGGTGTTACAGGGCATATGGGTATCAAATTATTCAAATAATTATGATAACAACAACAATAATAATAATAATAATAATAATAATAATAATAATAATAATAATAATAATAATAATAATAATGGTAATAACAATGAACTTTATTTCATGAAGTTAATACAGTAAACTACATGGTTAGGTTAATGTATAGGAAAATGTATATCTGATACATTTTAGTCTATATGGATGTAAATCCTTTTTTAAGGCATGGGCATTCTCACATTTTTGGGGAAAGTTCTATGTAAATAATAGTGACTATGCAATGATAAGAAAATGAATGCCGGCAGCATGAAAACAAATGTGCCTCTGAAGCACATGGCAACCACTAATTGGTTGCCGGGTGAGCCGATTATCTGCCGGTCTCCTGGAGTGAGTGCCTCGGCAGAGCGTGGGAAAACAATAGGTTCCTGTTTACCAGCATGTCGGCATGTCAGTAGCTACCAGTCTTTAATGGGAGTTTTATATTCCCTTGAGTGTTTATGAGAGTGTTAAGCACATTTAGAAGTACTCATCTTAGGATCGAGTTGTATTAACATGCCCTTGCCGATTCGAGCAATGTTACATAATTCGAATCACAGTTGATCGGTTCGTCTCGATACCAGCCCTAAATGAAACTCTTTACTGATAGATTTATTCACTGAAAAACCTACAACTTAGTATTCCAATAATCACTCTATGAGAGGATAACTAACACGCGCCGTCACTTAGAGAGTTGAAGCAAGATGTTTTTTGTGTGAAATGCATCACTTTGCGCTATAGAAGGCCTTTGATTTATATAAACCATGATATTGATAAAACAAATATGTATCCAAGGCCCCGTTTGCATGAACTGCATGATTTTATTTCTACCGTGTAGTATGTTGTAGGAAAGTGTTTGTATGTAGAGAATGCTGCATTTTACTAGAAATTGATCTTGGTAATGTTGTGAACACTTTTCATGCTTCTAGTGGTGTTTTTTAAGCTTGCACTTTAAGCTTATGCTTGTGTGTGTAGTATTGATCACCATATTTGTCCAAATAAGTGCATTTTCTGAAAAAAAAGGGGGTGTCGTTATTTGTATTCTGTGCACTTATTGTGTGATCAGATATTAGAACATTTGATCAACTGCAACTGCAAATTTTCATTGATTCCTAGCACTACTAGTTTAGTGAGTAGAAGACATATGCATGTTAGGATTTCTGCCTTACAAAATGTATTATTATGTGAGATTTGCACTTGCTTAAGATTTGCTATGAAAAGTTTATCAGTCATTAGTCTTTTGATAAAGTTTATTTTGGTTATTAGGATAAATCTCTTAGTGCTGTGACCATCAAAATGGTGCATGCTCTGTTGTTATTCAACTTTGTTTACACCTAAAATGTTTGGTAAAATGTGGTACATGGCCATGGGATTTAAAATGATAACTAAGTCATGCCTTGAATTTCCAGTGAAATGCATAGGCTGGATTTCCTGAAGATTTTGAAAATGATTCAGTATTAATAATTATTTTCGAATTGAACTTGAAGAAAGTGGATTGTTTGTGTCACAATTAACATTTAACTTACAAATTATTTTCCAAATAATGCTAATTGGTTTGAAAAAGTTATGCATGTTTTGGATGTTGATAGTTTGGGCAGGGCTAGTCCCTAACCATAGCATTGACTTTGAACAAATCCTCAATTTTATAACCTAAAGCAAAATCCCCATGATTTTTTGTTTTATATGCTTAGAGGTAATAAATCCATTAATGGTTAGTTAAGATTTAGCGTTTAATGCAGATACTATGATAATTGTGGAAGGCTATGGTCCTTTTTGCAACTAAAAGACCCCTTGGAACTGTTCATGAAGAGAAGAGATTTTTTCCTGGTTCCAGGTTTACCATCTCGTTGCAATATGACCTAAGCTGTTGAATGTGACATGAAAAAGAGTAAAAACCAGTTCCCTCCTTCCCTCTATGGGTTCTGACTGAATTTACTCATGTGGTACTGGTCATTTTATAAATCAACATGTTGACTGCATCTGATGCGGTGATTGCATATTTCAGGCAAGAAGAAGAAAAAAGGGAAAGGGGGCGATAAGGAGGGTAAGGAGACTCCTGCCACGGAGCCGGAGGAGCCTCCTAAAGAGGATGAAAAACCCGAGGGGGCTGACGAGGAGGAGGGGCAGCAACAGGAAGAGTCCGCGGCCCCTCCTCCCCCTCAGACCAAGATCATCATCCAGTCCATTCTGCGTACCTACCTCTACATGTGCTACGGGCATCTGCCCGAGGAGCTGGCCGAGAAGGACTGCGTCTACTTCCTCCGGAATACGCCCGGCATGGTCTCGCTGCCCAACAGCGTCGATGAGGCCAACGAGGACCTCCCGGCCCTCATCGAGATGGGCGTCCTCAACGGGCACTCGCTGGTCATGCTGGAACAGGTCATCACACAGGTAGGCATTTAAAAAACTTGCACTCACACGTGCACACACTTATACACACACACACACACACATATACTGTAAATTCTCAGTAAGTTGGGACAGTTTTTAATAATTACAATTTTCATGGGTTGAGGATGGCCCGTGTTTTCTGAAATTACAGAGCAGGATGATAGTGGCACAGATTTCCTTCAAATTTCCCCCAATGACGACAGGCGATACATCAAGGCCCAAATCATTTTGCACAATAATTATAGTGGCCTAAATTCTTACGGTGTTCTAAATTCCCGAGAATTTACGATGGCAGCTACAGCCATGAATGAGTTAAATGAAAATAATATAATATCACTAAAATGTGAATGATCTTTACTCAATTATAAATGTGTATTTGTTGAAGCAAATGGCCTGATTATTTTACTGTTGCATTGTTGTAGGTGTATATGCCATTGTTGTCCTTCAACCAACAAAAGAATAGTGATGCCATGGGGAACCTTATAGCCAAGCCAAATGGGGAGGATCGGCCGCTCAGCAGGTCATCATCGAAGATGCTGAAAGGCGAGGAAGGAGAGGACGAACAGACAGAAAGTACGACCGCCACACAGTCAAGAACTGCAGCTCTACTTCGAGACGAATTCCTAATCAACATGGTGAAATTCTCTGCTGGTATTAATCGCACAATTCAGCAGATTGAAGGGGAGGTCCGATTGGAAGTCCCGGATATTCAGCTGAGCGAGAATGTAGAGGAGAATCTTGATAACCCGGACACCATGTCGCAGCTCGAGGAAGTCTATGCTGGATGGGCGCGTCAAATCGCCAACGCTCTCGAGGTTCTGCAGAAAAAGACGCCGCAAGGTCAAGGTCCGCTGGCCGAGATTGACTACTGGCGTGAGCGAAACGCAGCTCTCAGCGCTCTCGTTGAACAGTTGAAAATGCCGCGCGTAAAACACATCCTGTCAATCATGAGCTACGTGGATAATACCATCGAGTACCACCGCGCAGATCTCAATAAGTTCTACACGGAAGCCAAGGACAATGTCCGCTTCCTCTCGACGCTCGAGAGACATTTTAAGAACGTGACCCATGGCGCCACCTTCCATGTTGTGATAGAAACGATTCCGTCCATGATGAATGCGCTGAGAATGGTGTGGATTATTTCCAGGCATTACAATAGAGATGAGAGAATGGTGCCTCTCATGGAGCGTATCGCATGGGAACTCGCCGAACGTGTGGCAAGAGTCATCAACATCAGGACTCTTTATAAGTAAGTGTTCCTTATTACCGTAAATTTTCAGAAATTTGGGACAGTCCCACACTCTTTAATAATTACAATCTTTATGGGTGCAGGGTGGCCCATATTTTCTGAAAATACCATGATGTATCAGCATGATTTACAGCCAGGTCCATATTTTGTGAAATGGCAACTGGAGAATCAGTGTTAATTTTAAATCGTTCATGAATGTTGGTTCTCATACTACACGTGGCCTCTAAGTAAACAAAAAAATATTAGCCAAGCAACTTTTACTAGCCCATTCAGGTGTCCAAATGAGGCCCAGATGCCCTGATGGCTAAAACCCTGTTTAAAATATCCTAACTCAGTATGATGGGAATGTTCCTGGAGTATTCATTTATGTGCTCCTTTATTTTCAGGGATTCTGTAGAAGACGTCAAGTCAAGGACCCATGAAGCGCGGCGAATGCTGGAACTCTGGAGAGATTCCTACTTTGAAGTCCGAGCCAAGATAGAGGCATCTGGACGTGACTCTCGCTGGGAGTTTGACCGCAAAAAACTCTTCGAAAGGACAGATTACATGTCAGCGATCTGCCAGGACCTGTATGATGTGGCACAGGTAAGAGTTTGGAATTTAGATTATTGTCACCTTTTCTGCCATATTTAGGCTAAATTTTGACTAGCCAGTTGTATGCAGTGGAGGAACCCAGAGTACCCGGGGAAAACAACTGCCTAACCCCAAGTCACTGGCAACTTTCTCACTCCCCCTGGGATGTGGTGAGAGACATCTAGCAGTCAGTGGCAATGCCTTAGACTACATGGCCATCGGGGCAGGCCCCTCAGGTAAGAGTGATTTTCAATTAGTTCATAAAAGTGATTATGTTATAAGGTTATATTTTTTTTTCTTTTTTCTTTGTGTTTATTTTACTTTTGTTTTTGTATTCTTTATCAAGTAAAAAATGTTCAGCTCATCAAAGGAGTACCTCTTTGATTGAATAAAGTTCGATACAGGCAATGCTAAATGTACTGTTCAGTGAATCGTCACACAAGCCTGCATTCTTCATAGTCTTTTTCCTCTAGATTCTGTAAAAGTTCTTCTTTGGCCCTGACGATCCTCAACCTATTGAAGACACACACATATGCATTCATCAATGTCTTTTCATTTAGGTTAGAACTGTAAGATTTCTCTAACATCTTTGGTTCTTACATTGAACCTTTAACAGACAATCCTTAGATTATTGACGTCACAAGCCTGCATTCATCAATGTCTTTTTTCTCACGGTTCTGTAAAAATTCTATTTCATGGGCGTATCAGCGCCCATGACTATGAGTCGCTCCTCAGAGGGCGAGCTAAATCTCGTAGGCCGTTTCCGGTCTCGCTCAGAATCGCGAGATCAGAAGACGCTCCCACGCAATGTGATTGTTGCGTGTTTCTGAACGTGCAACAATCACATCACATGAACTAGTCACAGCTTGCCGTAATTGGGTCACGGATCACAAAGGGCAGTACTTTGACCGTGACCCTGAGCGTCAATAATTTGATGCTGGCATGGCCAAGAAGCGAGCGCGAAGCTTTGGATGATTTTATTTTTTCCGTTCTGGCCAAGAGATAGCATAGATTGACGTAAAATAAATGGCGTACACATTATTACGATTTCAAGCTGTCGTAAAATCTTCATTTTGCGCCCGAATTTAAAGCGAATTAATGGCCAAATGAAATAGATTGTGTCGGTTCTAACGACTTAAATTGCATTGAAATTGACCCACGGAATGGCGAGCATTTATTTTTTATTGTGAAAGTACATTGCCGTCTGTATGCGTATCTGAGAAAGATCGCTCAGTAGAGCCTATCAACTCATCAGCTTTTCCTGGGACAAAACTAAGTATCTGTTTTCGCGTTATGGTCTCGTGAAATTTGAAAATGAAAAATGAAAGATACTTGAAATAGAGAAAAAAAATGAAAACAAAAAGTGAAATGAAATTGGAAAAAATAAAACTAATGAAAGATCAGCTACAATAGGCCAAAAGCAAACTTAGATTTTATCTGGACATATGCATTTAAAAAAGTCCCCACCCATGACTTTGCCCCTTTTCGAAAGGGCAAATTATATAGCATCTTTTGTCCTTGAATAAAACCTGCATCAGGCAATTCGTAATGTATTGAAAACACACAAGCATGCATTCATCATTGTCTTTTCCCTCTAGGTTCTGTAAAAGTTTTTTTTACATCTTTGCTTCTGTAACGGAACATGTATCATGCAACCTCTAACATCTTTGGTCTTTTGATAAAACCTGTGACAGGCAATCCTTAATGTATTAAAGACTCACATGCATGCATTCATCATCCTCTCTTTTCTCTAGGTTCTGTAGGAGTAATCTAACATATTTGGTTCTTAAATAGAACCTGTGTTCTTAAATAGAACCTGTGTTCTTAAATAGAACCTGTATCAGGCAATCCTTAATGTATTGCAGAAACACAAGCACGCATTCATCGCATTCATCATTGTCTTTTTCCTTCTCTAAGTTCTGTAAGAATTCTACAACATCTTTGGTCCTTTAACAAAACCTGTAACAGGCAATCCTTAATAATTGTAAATGTACAGGCATGCATTCATCATTTTCTTTTTCTCTTAGGGTCTTGAAGAGTTCTATAACATCTTTTGTCCTTTAATAAAAACTGTGACAGGCAATCCGTAATGTATTGAAGACATAAAAGTTTACATTCATTATTGTCTTTTTTTTCTCTAGGTTCTTTAAAAGTTCTATAACATCTTTGGTCCTTTAATAGAACCTGTGACGGCAAACCTTAATGTATTGAAGACACACATGTATGCATTCATCAACATCTTTTTCTTCTCTAGGTTCTGTAAGAGTTCTATAACATCTTTGGTACTGAGCTGAAGGCTGTAACAGGCAATCTTTAATGTAACGAAGACACACAAGCTTGCATTCATCATCATCTTTTTTCTTCTACAGGTTCTTGAGGAGCTCTATAACATCTTTGGTCCAGAGCTGATGGCAATCCTTAATAATTGTAAACTCACATGTTTGCATTCATCATTACTTTTTTTTCCTCTCTAGGTTCTTGAAGAGTTCTATAACATCTTTGGTCCAGAGCTGAAGGCTGTAGCAGGCAATCCTTAATAATTGTAAACTCACATGTTTGCATTCATCATTATTCTTTTTTCCTTTCTAGGTTCTTGAAGAGTTCTATAACATCTTTGGTCCAGAGTTGAAGGCTGTAACAGGAGACCCCAAACGTATTGAAGATGTCTTGAAGCGGGTGGACGCCCTGGTCAAGCCTCTGGAGGAGGTAGGTTTGAGAGGAAATTTGACACAAGAAATTCCTCTTATACTAGTCTGCGAATGTGATATTTTTGTTTAAAATATCTTTGGGCTCCCTGCAGAAATTTGAGAGAGCTGTGGGCAAATTCAAAGGAACTCTGGGCTCCAGGCCCTAGCTAATTTTTAGCCTTGGAAATTTTTCTGCCTTAGTAAGACTAAATTGCGGCTGGGAACCTTTTTTTTGACCACTGACATTTGATCAAGTATGTAAGACTAGGGTTTGATGGGAAAATTAGCACCGGAAATTAGACTACTTGGCTATTGGGGCTGGCCCTTCAGGTGATAGATATTCAACTCGTTCATTTATTCAAATGATATACATGTACATGTATTAGTCTTTGTAATGAAATGAAGGCAGCAAGAACCAAAATAATATCTGTTACCCCACTTCACTTTCTTTTAGATAAATGAGCTTTGAATAAATGGATCAATTTACAACATACCATTGTTTTGTATTAATTTTCTTGATATTTGACCTATTTCAGGTGACCTTTGACCCTTTTTCCAACACCCCACAGCACCAGTCGTCTTGGAAGAGCGTAATGGACTGGTTCAACAGGGAGGTACAGTCGATCGAAGGCGAGGCGATTCACTTCATCGATGAATCGTTCAAGACGCTGCGCTCGGCAGAGGGCGCTTTCGACATGCTGCTCAACTTCAAACACATCCGCTCGCGCCAGGCCATCAACACGCAGATGATGAAGAAGTTCAAGGACATTCTCACGCAGTATGAGAAAGAGGTAGGTTGGAAAACTGCATGGGATCTATACTAGTGTTTTACTTCCAAATTTTATTGAGATTGCAGGCCTCGACATTGTTGCTTGCCCCGTTGCCCCAGGCAAGTAGAATTTGTAAATTATAGCTGAAGGTCAAGTGAAAAGTGTATCTTGCTTGCCCCACTGGGTAAGTACACTGTATATGTTTCAGGTTTACTTTTGAGAATGAGTGCAAGTTTTGTGGTCTGGCATCCAGGCTTATCCTAGAAAATATGCTTTCACATGCCAGCACCATATGCTAAGTACTTGGTTTGAAAATGAAACATACAATTTTTCAAAGGCAAGTGAAAATTGGAGTAGGGCAAGTGAAAGTTGAATGTCACTTGCCCTACTGGGCAAGTTGTCGAAAAAGTTTATGTTGTGCCCTGTAAGCTATTCCATGAATTGGTTTTCCTCACAACATTGAGCCAGATGAGCCAAGATTTTGGTTCTCTTATTTCACCTCAAATCTGCCTATTCAATCATCTCTCCCTTTCCCCAGGTTGACATCATGGATGCATTGTTCAAGGAACACAAGGACCACGTCCCGCTGTATAAGAACCAGCCGCCAGTTGGTGGCGCCATCTATTGGGAGCGATCTCTCTTCCAACGCATCAAGCACACGATCATCAGGTTCCAGACCATGGATGATATGATGACCAGTGAGCAAGGGAAGGCGGTGAGTAAAGTAGTTCCTAATAGTGAATGCGTGTATATGCAGGGTCTTATCCAGGATTTTAAAAATGTGCTCGCTTCCTGAAACTGCCAGTATGATATTATACCTGCCTCACTCTGTTTTCCAGTCCCAGTGGAATCCTAAATGCATGATAAAAAGTATTGCGTTAAAAGTGGCCTAGTTCCTTGTATACGTGTTCCAAGTAGGGGTGTTATTGATACGAGAAAAAGCGATTAATCAAAATAATTTTTCTAATTAATCGGACAAAATATTATATCAATTGTTATGTCATACAATTGAGGAATATGGTTAAGGGTTTGTGCGGTTGACAAGTACAATATCTAACTGTATTGTTATAGGCGAGAGCCAAGTACCTGAGTGTGGCTAAGCAGATGAAGGCGTTTGAGGATGACCTGTACGAGCAGTGGAGGGAGCACGTCAGCCAGATCCTCCCGGGGCTCCTCAAGCGGAACCTCATCATCAAACCCACAGACAAGATGCACCAGCAGGGACAGACACCACAGCCAGAGAACGATGCTCTGGATGATGCCGCAGGTATGACCATTTTCATTTTCTTGATTTTGGCTATATTTGTTTCATTCCAATTCATATGCCATGGACTCGCAGGGTCTCTGCCAGGACCCATCCTGCCTGTCTTTTGAACAGGCAGTTTCCTGAAAAGTTCCTTTTTGGACAGGCAAAAAATTCTTTGAAGAATTTTCAATTAACAAACCATCTTCTTGGACATAGCTGAAGTGTAAATTGCCCTTTTTGACACAATAAACTATTAAATGTATTGTAGTTGAAGAAGATTAGTATCTAAATCTGGACGGGCAGCAATTTTCGAATTGCTGTTTTGGACAGGAATTGTGAGATGTACCATTTTCCTTCTTTGGTCCCCGCCTCACTAGATCTCAATCGTGAACTTGTATCAAAAATATTTTTGTGTGATACCCATACTGTGACAAAGTGATTGACTGAGATTTTGCTTTCCCAAGGTGACAGAGGCATGAAGAAAGGTAGAGAGTGTTCACTCTTGCTGTGATAGTGTTAATTGTGGTGCCTCTATAGTATAAACTCACATTGCTCACATTGCCTGGATGAACTTGCCCAGTCAAACTTGAAAACTTAGTATGGTATCTTTAACCCATGTAATTTTTTGGAATTTTTATTATTGTCACTGTTTCTGCCAAGTTACAGCGGAGTCATGACTTGCCAGTTGTAAGTGGTGGTGGAAATCGGAGTACCCAGTGAAAACCACCCCCTAACTCCCAAGTCGCTGGTAACTTTCTCTCATGCTTACTTACCATGGCATGGAATCCATCTTTTGTGATTCTAAAGATAACATACATATATTTTCCTTGATATTCACAGAATAAAATATTTGCAATTCTTTTTGACCATTTGGGCAGTGTAGAGGAGGTGAATGTGCTGAGATTATTGTACAAGGTATTGTACAAGCACTGTACAAGGTATTGTACGAGTATTGTACAATATATTGTATGAGTATTATACAAGTATTGTATGAGTATTGTACAAGGTAAGACCACTGGTGAGTTTCTGATGTGCCGCTTACACGCATCACTCAATCACGCAAAAAAATGCCACGTGCCATGTAAATACTGTACATATGATAATGAATGAGATAGTTAGACCCATCCATAAGCTAGAAATCTAGGCAATATATCTGGGCCATTACCTTGTTTCAGAATTACTTAAACCCATTCATACCTGTATGACCTCATTCCTTTTTTTATTTTATTTTGTTATGTTTTGAATATGTTTGAAAGAGAAATCTTCATCAGATTCAAATCAAAACTCACCTTTGAAAAAGAAATATGCAAGATAATGTAATTTTATTAGTTCTATTTGTAAAAATCAGTCTAGTTAAGGATACAATGGTGAAATTCACATTTTCATGTATCAGCTTCTTATGCCGTACATACATTTTGATACCAGCAATGTCTGATTTGCATCAACACAAAATTGCCAAATATTTATTTTTGAAATTTGCAATAATTTACCAATATGTATATTATCAAATGTACTGTTACTTGTGAATTTAAGTTGAAGTGTCTGTTATAAATGATCTAAGGCTTTAGTATAAATATGCAGATGCCTTAGTTGACACTGGTTTAGTGTGATTTGTATTCAAATTTTATTTCCACAGTTCGTAAGTCCTATTTTTTCTCATTTTTTTCAAAACACTAATTGATGAAATCAATTCTAAATGATGAAGTTCAGCATTCATCATATGTCTATTACGTACATGTGCAGGGTATGACTTTTGATATTTTTCTAGATTGCCCTTTGGGTCATCTAATGAGGAAGAGGGATTGTCCTTTGGTGGGTTTAGTATGAATTGCAACAGAACACAAATTTGCCTTTTGTGTGTAATGGCCACAGTGGATATTTAGTCATGTCAATTGCATCACAGGGGACCCGAAATGCACTATTTTGAAGGTTAAGTCCCATCGAGTAGGATCTATGGGTATTTTTGTGATGTGGAATGTAGTGTATGAATCCCATTTAGCTAAGAGATAAAATTGCACTGTACACTGGAAAATATTGTGAATTGTTTTCACTTATATTGGTAAATATCAAATTAAACATTTCATTTTCTGATACACGCATAAACACTAATATTTCGAATTTATAAAAAATATTGTTATTTTTTTTATATGGCAAATTGACTTATATTGGTAAATTTCAAATGAAACACTTTTATTTTCTAATACACACAGACACGCTCATACTAGCAATTTATGAAAAACATTTTGCGAAGAAATGTTGATGAGAAACCAACCACTTTCCTATCCTTTTCCTTTCAAAGAAAAATTTAAGATGCCCATATGTGTGATTTTGGAGGGTTTGGGTGTCAAATAACACCCAGATGCCCTACTGGCTAAGACCTTGATACCCATGCATATCTCAGTTTTTATTGGGACTTCCTTCAATTTTGCAGGTACTCAACATGAAATCAAGTACATGGTTGATTACGACCCTCAGTTGGCCGAGATCATCACCGAGACCAAGTACATGGAGCAACTAGGCTTCCCGGTCCCGGAACTGGCCCGGAATGTGGCCCTGCAGGAGGAAAAGTACATCAAATACGTGGACGGTCTGAGACACATGATCACAAGATACCACACTGTGCTGGCTTCTCTAGACAATGCTGAGGTAAGATATTGTTAAATAGTGCTGATTTGTCCCAGAACTGACCCAGAACGGTTCTGGAACGTGGCCCTTTTAGGAGGAGGGAGGTCAATGGGGTTGAACCTCTCAACCTTTTCCTCCTCCTCAATGTCTGACGAATCCGAAAACCAGCCCGGGGAAGACACAGGTGACGATCGCCCAGATCGGGACGGTGAGGGAGAGCCTGAACGGGATCTTTGCCAATGCTGAGGTAAAATAATACTCAATGGGGGGAATCATTATGCAGTTCTTGGAAAAGGCTTTACCATAGTTGTCTATGATTAGAGTTTGATAACTGTAAAATATACCATACTAGTATTGGTATCGTTTCAAAAAGTCATACCGTTTCATTCCATATTATTCCTTAAGTTTCTCATTGTTCATGACTATTCACAACAAAACTTACGTGGTAATGATGCAATAAGTATAATTAACAGTACTGTTAAAATACTGTACCATTTCATTGGTACCAATACCGTACTGTACCGTTTCTTCATAGGTATCCATCCCTTATGCTAATTGTATAGGGTTTCAGACCAGCAAGATAATCAATTGATTAGAAATTACTGCAAGAAAGTTGTATTTCAATTTTATTTATTTATTTTTAAGTTCGGAAATATTTTTATTGTCATCAAGAAATATTAATTGCTTTGAAATCACTGCAAGAAAGTTTGATTTCATTAAAAGAAATATCAATTCATTATCATTATTTTTTTTTAGTTTGGAAATGTTTTTATTTTCAAGCAAATCCATTTGATTTCATGAAGGGATTCATTATACATGTTCTTGTAACAGGTTTTACCATATAGTTGTGTTTGTATTGTTCAGGTGACGCTGCTGGAGGACCACATGCGGGAGCTGAGACGCGTGATACGGCCAGGAGCTAGAAGACTCAACTGGAACTCTCTAGGAATAAGTGATTTCATCGCAAAGTGTGACTCGGTAAGTAACACTACCATTGCCCCTCCAGAGAAATATAAAACTTCCAAAAAATTTAAAAACTAGATTTTCTTAGGCTAAAACCTCATTTCTTTATTAGGTGAAAAGGGTGTGGGCGTTAACATTTTTAAAAATCTCAAAAGTGACCTTATGTTCACAAATTAATCTCATAAACCACCTTCAGCTCTGGCTCTACTAATAATTGGTATTGCATTTTAATATCTCAATAAACAGAAATACCATCAACTACAACACATCCAACATAGGTACTGTATAACTGGTATCTTTTACAGGCATTTAATTTTCACTATTTTTGCGCTCCCCATGGTAGTGCCAAAATAACATCCTTCAAATAAATATTTACATAGTAATAAATATAAAGTTTGAGTGCTTGAATGAGCAAATTTAAAGTAGCACGAATACCCTCCAGCAGGGCTGTAAGGAAAACTTTTAGCACTCCATATTAAAGCCAGTATGACAACAGTGAATGTTAAAACCGTTTTCCTGTTTCAGGCATTGGGCAAATTCGAGTCGTTGGTCAATCAAATCCAGAAGAATGCCAAGGACATTAATCAACGACTTCAGATGATCGAGGTGGCTGAATTGTTTAAATCGCCCCTGCCCAATCCCAGGTTACCAAACCACCTACCAAGCTGTAAGGTATGTCTTTTCTCTTGTAAGGGATTCTCATGCTTTGAATAGAGTTATGGTGTACCTTATATGTAATGCTTCACTTTTATTTGAGTAAAGTTATTGTGTATCTTGTAAGCAAAGCTTCACTGGTATTGAAATAGTTAAAAGGTACCATGTAACCAAAGTTTCACTGGTAATAAAATGTATTGTGTACCATGTAAGGACTGCAGTACACATGTTAGGAAAGGGATTGTATGCTTAGCTTCTTTATCATACCCCAAACACTAACATTTTAACTTCTGACTAAAGTTGACATTTTAACGTGTGTTTATTTTCAGGAGCTCTTTGAGCACATTGAACAAGAGTAAGGGAATAAATGGCAATACCTCCTTTAAATGTCTATTCATTTTCAGGAGTTCTTTGAGCACATTGGGCAAGAAATCTTGAGTTCCTAGCAAGGAAATACAGGGCAATAGACCCTTTTCTGATATTGACATTAACATTGATAATTCAATGTGTATTTATTTTCAGGAGTTCTTTGAGCATATTGAGCGAGAACAAGGAAAGTATCTTAAGTTACTGACCAGGAAATACAGGGCGATCGGCCCTCTCCTGACTAAGATTGATATTAATATTTCAATGTGTGTTTATTTTCAGGAGTTCTTTGAGCATATTGAGCGAGAACGAGGAAAGGATCTTGAGTTACTGGCGAGGAAGTACAGGGCGATCGGCCCTCTTCTGACCAAGATGGAGGGACTGGTTGTACACAGCAATACAGGCAGGTCCTCTAAGCTGCACCAGTACTACGCCTTCTGGGAGAGAAAGATCTTTGATTCTCTCACTAGGGTAAGTTGACGGCATAATAACATGCCTGCATTAAACTCTTATTGTTGAAACCATGGTGGGTTGGTTAACCCATCAAGGCAGTGATGAGCCAGTCAGAGACCAATTACCCTATTCGTCTGAATAAGCACACAGACCCCAAATAACCCCCCCCCCCTTTTCTGAAAAATATTGGAAATGAGAAGGCAGCGGACATTATTTTCTGGTCTTCTGAAACTCCTCAACCTCACCCTTGCAATGCAAATGTTTCCTTACCTTTACATGTGATACTGGTACAGGCTGTATATTGTCCTGATTTGCTCAAGCTTAAACGCTTTGCGCTATCAGTCTTCCACCATTTCAGTCGGTCCTCGACACACTATTGCCCAAGTGTCCAATCAGACATGGCGTAACGGAAGACAAACTAGCGTGAAGTGTCCAAGCTCTGGGCGGCCATGAGTTGTTGCCACAATCAGCACTGCAAGTGGTGTGTGGCTAAATGAAATATTGCCAATTCCCCTTCTAGATATTTTTTACTAACTTACACATGGGCTTATTCAGACGAATACAGTAGATTGGTTTCCATGAGTCACGCTCTACTAATTGATTTTATTTTGGCATTTTTAAATGATTTTGATGACCATACAGTGTCTTCATTCAACCTTAACAGAAACCATTCAAAATAGCCTTTGTAAGTTGTAATCTGTTTCATTGTTTTTTACAGCTGATCCTGAACAACCTGCGTAACTTCTACCAGGCGATCTCGTCGGACAAACCCCTGTTCCAGGTTGAGACGCTCCTAGCCGCACCAGACGTGGTTCTGCATCCCGCCGCCAACGAGGTCTACAAGCTGACTCTACAGTGTGTCAGGGACTGTGTTGAAGGGTAAGCAAATATCAAACAAACTCTACAGTGTATCAGAGGATGAACTAGGTGCATGTATGCATCCTCTGTCGCTGCGCTCACTTCCTGGCAGTACCAGCATCATATAAATTTTCTAGTGTTGAAACCATGGTGGGTCGGCTAAGCCATCAAGGCGGTGATGAGTCAATCAGAGACCAGCGATATTGGTTTCCATGAGGCAGGCTTTATTCTCTGAAAGATAGAAGGGTCTTTTTCCCAATATTCATGGACATTATGGTTGAATAATATAGGTGAAAAGGAGAACTATATCAAATATCAATTATATATTTTTTCTTTAATAACAGGAGCAAGTCGTTTATTCGCTGGATGAATGGCACGTGTATAGAGACCGCCCCCCAGAAGGTGGAAGGGGAGGATGAGCCGTACGTCTTCACCTTCTTCACGGACATCTCTGCCAACCCCGACGTGATCGAGCTCGTGCAGACCATACAGAACAGCATCAAGAATACCCTGACCAGCCTCACCCGCTACCTCATACGCTGGAAGAAATATAGAGGCGTGTGGAAGGTCGACAAGGTAGGTGGATATATAAAGATATATATTGAACAACAATATGTCTGCGAGAAACCAGTGGTATCGAACAGGGCCATAATGGTGGAGTTTAATACCACTGGCTGAACACATACATCGGTCGTGAACAATTTTCACAAAACGGTTAACAAATTTATTATCAGCTACAAAAATATTTAGTAATTTTGGCTATACTTATACAGTGCCAATATTTATTTCCTGCACTAGATTTGTGGGCAGCATGGGCATAGTACACGGCCACACACCCAATTGCCACCTACTTTTTTGGATGTATGGATGGCATTACAACTGAATGTAGCTTTGATTCGCAAGCTACATGGGTCATTGATGTGCTTGGCTTATTATTTTGACTTGTTATCCATGGGTGTTTGTACAACCAGGCACTGGAAGATGTCTAGTTGATTGGTAGAGGAATTAAATGTCTGTACTGCAGCTGTACTTTATTGGTCTTGCTACCTTAGTTCTTCAATATAAAAAGGTCGATTTGATTAAGATACAATACAATTACTGTGATAAAGTGCTCTTTATAAATACGCAGTACAGTATTTAGTTTTTTGAACAAATTTGATCTTGACAAAGATCAGATTATATGTGTGGGGTGCTAATTTAAATTTTTATTTTCAATTATTATCATTATTATCGTCATTCTGATTACAGTCTGCTGCTGTTGAAAAGTGGTTCACAAAGGGTCCGTCGGTGGTATCGTTTGACGATCGCCTCCAGTATTTCTTCAAGACGATAGACGAGGTGGCCGACCTGGCCATGGTGAAGGACCAGGAGTGCATCCGACTCCACATGGAGCCTCTGGCCACGGCCGTCAAAAAACACGCCAAACAGTGGATAGAGTGCTATGGAACGGTGCTGCGGGACTCCGGAAAATCGGGGCTCTATTCCCTCAAGCAGGATATTGAGGTAAATATCATTAAAAAACAACAACAACATTAGCAGCAGCACCTCTCAAAGGCCTGAAAAGTTTGGTAATACATGTAGCTTCTTAAATAAAACATCTTTTTTAACCCATTCATGCCTGTATCACCCAAAATATCCTAACAGCATCGGTGCTATTTTTCAAACAAAAGCAAAATATTTGATGGAGAAATTTTAATCGGAAACTAACTAACAACCCTCCTTAAAATGTTTTTTCAACTTATGCTTTATTCCAAAGTTATTTGCAAATGGATCTCATGTCCAGACAGTAATTTTCAAAGAACTCTCCATGCATAAATGGGTTTAATATTTGATGGAATGATAATAGTTTTAATACAGCCTAGAAGTCTCCTACAACGATTTTGTGAAATCATGCTTTATTGCCAAGTTTTTTCAAGAGCTACATGTATCCAGGTAGCATGCATGGCCTAACATTTTGATGCACTTTTCCTTTTACCTATAAAAGACATTGCACATACTTTCACAAGCTTTTATACAAGATTGGAAACTGGTTCTGTTTTAGAACTCTAACTCATTGTTAAAACAGAACATATATTTGGCAGTGGCCTTTCAAAAACTATTGTCTAATTAAGCTAATCTTATTAGCCAGTTACATTTCTTCTCTACTTTTCTCTATTTCTTTAACCTATTATGTCTGTAGCATACACAAAAGCCTAGCTATTTTGTCATTCCTAATAATGTCTCTGTAAAGACAACTTGTCATAGAATATTTAAAGAAAAAATGTTATTGAAAAACATATATCTTCTGTGTTCATTCTAAATTCCTAAGTTAATTTCAAAAGTATTATAGATTTAGATACTAATTTTGAGTACTGTAGGATAGGAAATTAACCTGAGTGGTTTATTCTGCCGAACTTTTCCAAGTGGGGTAGTTTGGTATAATGAAAGTCGGAAACATTTTGCAATACATTTACAGTATCATTAGAATATTAACCTTCAATATTGGTTTTTCGGAATAAAAAATCTTGAAAAAATTAAAAATCACAAATTTGGTTAATTTGCACCTGGGATTAATTTCCTATTGTACAGTGTGTATTCTTTAATGCATGCATATGTAAATTATTCTATTGTTTCTCACCTTCAAGCACCTCTTTGTATTTCTTCACTCTAGCGATTCCATCGCTGCCTAGATCCCTATGATCCGGTATGGGTTGTTAAATGTTTGCTTTGACCCTTATGCTGCTGGTGGCTAATTTGGCCAATACAAAATGATGCAAAAAACCTAAAAAAAATGACTGAAACCCTGGCAAATGGGTACTCATCTGAAAGTATTCAGCAAGAGCTTTCAAATGAGTACCCACATTATAGGGTTAAAGTGATTTTAGTATTTTTTTGCGTTTTTGTGCATTGGATTAAAGTAACCTCAGCATTAGAAGGGTTTGCTTTAATGGGGAACATGCAACACTTAAGAAACCCAGGGGGCCCTTTTTAAAGTTATGGTACATCTAGAGTTGGATACATTTAAGAGGTACCAGTACTGGTACCGGTGTTGTTTCAAAAAATAACATATCGTAACGTTTAATTCCAAGTAATCAGTCATTAGGGATTGTCCAGAATCCTAAACATGGCTATTCACAACAAAATTCATAAGGTATACCATTCATAACGTACCATTTCGTTCTTTGAGGTATCCATCCCAAGATACATCCTAAAACAAACTGAAACATTTGGAGCCCTTATAGACTGCAGTTTATTCATTTGCAAACAACAAACATTATCTGTTGTTCAGCACAATCTTTTGAAAAAGAAGATTTTCTTGGATTTTAAACAAATCACAATGATTTGCCCCTCTTTTTTATACAAAAATGTTAAATCCTTTTGTTGCATATTCTCCATTGTTTTCGCTGTGATGCCTTGTATTGGATGTGATTTTATCAATAAAATCTTCATGTCCAATGATAATTAACCCATTGGCACTCAGAGCGGCCAAAACAGGCCTGACTATTTTGTCGATATTTTCCTCACAAAAGCGTTTTTATCAAAAATATTTGAAGGAGAAATGTTTATCAGAATATTACCAACAACTCTCCTTCAAATATTTTGTGAGAATTTGCTTTATTTCCAAGTTATTCTCAAAAGTATGAAAATAGCAGAAGGTACTTTCTTGGGGAACTCTGAGTGTGAAGGGGCTAAGGTGATCATAGATTGCTGTTTCTATGTTATTCTGATCTGTATTCAAACATTGGGGCTCAACTCTGAAAGACCCACCTACCTGCTATAAGAAAGGTAAAAACTCTTTAAAAAAATATCATTTTTTTCTCTATGACACAAATGAATATTGGATAAATACACATTATGTCCATTTGAAATAAAACAAAAGTAATTGTTTCAATGTCACAAAACAAGGCTTCATTTATCTTATTCTAAGGAGAGACAATCCATTTAAAGGTGTAGTTTTGGTTTTTCAAAACAGTTTGCCACATATTTCATATATGGTATGGGGTAGTTCAAAATTCAGAAATACCCGGTATACAATATTGGATTTCACTTATGCCCTTAATATCATGTATAGTACATTTTATTATGTTGAGTCCTGCAAATAATTTATGATTCTTTGAAGTTTCACAGAAGATTATTAATTTCTTATCTTGCCTTTACTCTGTTCTATGTTGTGTTTTGTTTCAGCGATTGTTCATATGCTCAAATCATTATCAAATAAACTCATTCCTGTTTCATTCAAAAAGAATGATCAGAGCTATGTGATTGTTGCTTACATAATAAATGGCTGGAAATTGCATCAATACTGTATCAGATTGCATCACACATGTTGTATGCTAAATATGATTTATATCATCATCTGATGAAACACTTTAAATTAGCACACCCTAATTGATGGCAGGCCAGTGCAGTATTTAAGTATGGCTGACACCTTTAATGATATGGCCAGGCTCAGATACAGAGTACAATTGTGTGAATTATGATAAATTAAACAGATATACAATATTAAAGCCCACAACTGTATACAATTTAATATATAACAGTGGTGGTATCAAGGTAAACTGATAACCCTCATGTAAACAATCTAATACACCACTACTCCTTTTAAAGGAATTTGGTCTCAAACTAAATATATTTTTCACTTATGATTTCTACCTGGATATCTTCATGGTGAATATCAATATGTATTGTTGACCAGTTCTACTAATATAGGATGTTTATTGTTATGTATTCATTTTATAGAATAAATCTAATAACTTGTTTTTGGTTTATTTTTTCATGATTGCATTACAACAACCTCCAAATGACGATTGATTTATTTGGTTAATCTTTTATCTTTGTAGGAAAAATCTGAGGAGTTGAAGCAATCTCCCAACACACTAGAGGACCTGAAGTTTGTGCTGAAAGGCATAACAGATATCAAGGATATGTCCATGAATGTCGAGGGCAGGATCCGAGATATTCAGGAACGCTACAGAGTACTGGATATGTACAAACTGGAGGTAGGCAAAATATCAAGGAATTGTCCCGAATCATTGAGAAGGATTTTGGGCAATATCATTTTGACATTAAGGAATTGCAATTATTCAAGTTAGTGCACTCCTTATGCTATAATCATGACTGTTTTGTACATATGAAAAGATGATTTTCATGTGCAAGAGATTTGGTTTTAGATTTTCATAAGTGCATGAATGATCAATAAGTGAATGTATGATGCTCCTTAAACTAGGGATAGGTACCTGTACTCGATACAATTCCAAATACCGATATCAAATTGGAAAAAATATTGTATTGCTAAATGTTAAGTATCGAATCATATTGTTTAAGATTTTTAAAATGCATAGGATTGATTTCGTTGCTACCTCCACATGAAGATAGATTGCTATGTATTAGCGAAATTTCTTGAGCTGGTTGTGCAATATATTTTTTAACAAAATGAGAGCCGTGGGAGGCAGGCAGTATCGTTAAGAATACTGTTAAGGTATCATATCATTATAAAAATATCAATATTGTATAGCTTTGTGAAAATTTTAAAGGTGCCAATCCCTTCCCTTAAGATGCCAAACCCTACCATTAACCTCATTAGTCATGACAACATTTGTCATTTACTTTTTGTTGACAGGTTAGCGATGAGGAACATGAGATCTGTAAGAACCTGCCGAAAATGTGGGAGGACCTGGTCTGGGAGTCCAAGAATGTTGACGCAAGTCTTGTGGTCGTCAAGAAAAAGTTCACTGAGGTAGGTGTGGATACTGGAATGGATAAATAAATAAACTTACCGTCGGTCCTCGGACAAACCCCAGTAATGAGGTCAAAGGACCAATACAGTTACTCGTATCATCAGTCCACTGGGCAGATACAACTTTTCTCAAGTGAAATGAATTGCTGATTCTAGGCTGTATGGTTTATCAACACTTCAAGATTCTATGCTAAATTGTAACATAAGTCAGTAGTTAACCCTTGTAAGTCCAAGCTGTAATTTTGCTCACAGATCCCAAGTTTTAATGAGAAATTGACTATCTTAGCTATAATATGGCAGAAAAAGAGTTGAAATTTAAAAAAAAAGATTTTTGAAAAACGATTTTTTTTAGAAAATAAAAAAAAAAGATCTTGATCTTTTTTCTCCTTTATCTCTAGATCACTCAAGACCAGATCAAGCAGTTCGGTATGGAGCTGAAGAACTTTGCGCAGCGTTTCAAGGAGGAAGGGCCGGGTGCGGTGGGCCGCGATCTGGACCACGGTGTCGAGCTCATGAAGGCCTACAAGGAGGAGCTCTCGAAATACGAGTCCGATCGGCAGGAACTCGCGAACGCTGAACGCCTCTTCGATCTCCCCATTACTATGTACCCCGACCTCCTGCAGGTCCAGAAACAGGTCAAAGGCATGGAGCAAGTCTACGCCATCTACGAAGAACAAGGGGTAAGTAAAACACATTAATTCACTGTGCAACTTACCCACTTGCCCTGTTGCAAGTTTCAGGTGAATTCGGCAAAAAACGGCAATTGGGCAATCCGAACAAAACCCTAACTTGCCCCACATTCGGCAAGTTATGTTTTGGGCAGAGTCCTCGCAATGTAACTCACCTTTGATTAACAGAGTGGCGGGGCAAGTGGAAGTGCCAGCGGGACAAGTAAACTTTATGGGCAGCTTGCCCTGTTCGGCAAGTGATGTTTTGGAACCAATGTTGCTCCCTGTAATAAGTTATTTTCAGAGTTATCATTGATGCAGAGAACAGGTTTAGGGATTGGCACTTGCAAAGTTTCACTAAAGAATTTTATATTGATATTTCCTTAACTATACAATATCTTGACTATATTTTTAATGATACTTCCTCCCACTGTCTTAAATTTGTTAAATTTAGCACAGTCAACTTCAGAAATTTCACCAATGAATAGCTAACTGCCTTCCTGTGGAGATGCCGAAGTAGCAGTTAGGTCAAATTTATATGGTCAAACAGTATCTGTAAACAAATCTTAAACGATACAATACTTTTTCCTATTCAATATCAATATTTGGTATCATATTGAGCACTGTTACCAATCCCTAAACAGGTTATAGATCTCTAGTTGGTATAGTTGGAAAGCATGGAACAAGCCTACTCTATCTATGAAGAACAAGTGGTTTACATGACACTTATTTTAGCAACTAATTTCAATGCCCATAACAGAGGTCTGCTCTTGTCATGATTAACTTTCATCTTTGAATAACAGAAGGTATGTACAACACTTATTTCAGTGAGGCCTTGGCAGGATAATTCATTTATCTATGAAGTACAAGAGCTGTGTAGAACTTAACCCTTCCAATGCTAAGGCTACTTTTGTCCAAAGCACAAGGACTCTCGAAAAATATCTGAACCTTGACATGTTGGTATTCATTGGATAGATCTCGCTGAGAACTCTCAGATGTGTACCCATTTGCTAGGGTTTCAGTCATTTTTCAAATTTTTGTATCATTTTGAATTGGCCAAATTAGCCACCAGCAGCGTAAGGGTTAACTATCTATCTACTCTAGAATAAGAAATTAATCCGAGTGGTTTATTCTGCTGAACATTTCCATGTGGGGTCATTTTGGTATAATGAAAGTCTTATCCCTGTCATTAGAATATTAACCTTCAATATTGGCTTTTTGGAATAAAAAATCTCGGAAAAAAACAAAATCACAAATTCGGTTTATTTGCACCTCGGATTAATTTCCAATTCTACAGTTTACAGTAAGTGGAGAAATGAGTCCTGATTGATAGAAAATAAATGTTTCAATTTTGAAATCTTTTCTTTTTCTTTGTACCACAGAAAGCACGTGAGCAGTGGGCTGAGACGTTGTGGGTGAACCTGAACGTGCAGCTCCTGCAGGAGGGTATTGAGGGCTTCCTCAAGGGTCTCAGGAAACTCCCTCGCGACATCAAAAACATGGTCGTCGCCAAGATTTTGGAGGAGAAGATGAAGGAGTTTCGCGATTCCCTGCCGCTCTTCGTGGACCTCAAACACGAGGCTTTACGCGATCGGTAGGTGTTTTATTTTGAGGAGTTTCGCGATTCCCTTCAACTCTTTGTGGACCTCAAACACAAGGCTTTACGCGATCGGTAGGTGTTTTTTATTTTGAGGAGTTTCGCGATTCTCTGCCACTCTTCGTGGACCTCAAACACGAGGCTTTACGCGATCGGTAGGTTTTTTTTTATTTTGAGGAGTTTCGCGATTCCCTTCAACTCTTTGTGGACCTCAAACACGAGGCTTTACGGGATCGGTAGGAATATTTTTTAGGAGTTTCACGATTCCCTGCCACTCTTCGAGGACCTTAAACACGAGGCTTTACGGGATCGGTAGGTGTTTTATTATTTTGAGGAGTTTCGCGATTCCCTTCCACTGTTCGTGGACCTTAAACACGAGGCTTTACGGGTAGGTGTTTTTTTGAGAGGTTCTGGAGACCTCTCATTAATTTCATTGATTTTGTATCCTATTCATGTTTCTATATATTCATATGCTCACTCCTGCTGGTCAAATGGTGAAAGGATATGTTTGCATTTTTAGCAAGAGTACTGTTGAAAGATTGATATGAAAAATAATTTGAATCACAGTACTAATAATCACAGCTACCACAAGTTCATAAATTAATATTGAACTCCCATCATAGTATCAACTCCACATACCCCAAAAGAGAACCTCTCTAAAGATGCAACTACATTTCTCTTGTCCTTTTTTATCTCATATTTCATGACAACGGAAATGGCATTTTTTCTAATCAACCTGCAAGTGAGTTTATTCGTTTTTGCACCCATTGCAACTGAAGTGAAAGTTGATATTTTACTGATGCATTTAATACCAGCTGTACAGTACTATCAAGATATACGAAAACATTGAAATCATGTTCAATTTTGGTTAACATTTCTCCATTTGTATTTTCTAAAACATGCATTGTGTAAGAATATGTCCTGAAGATAACCTCGCCCTTTGGATCAATGGGTGAATACAATTCTTTCACTTTCACACATAGGTCAATGTTACGCCATGATTCTTTATTCCAGACATTGGAAGGAATTGATGAACAAAACAGGTCAAAAGTTTGACATGAACCCAGAGACGTTCACGCTGCAGAACGTGTTCGCCATGGAGCTGCATAGGTTCCAGGAAACGATCGCCGAGATAGTCACGGCGGCTACAAAAGAGCTGAGCATAGAGAAGGTAAGAATGGAAATTGTGATGTTGTACTAATGGTCTACCATGATGCTTTGCGTAACCCTTCATAGTGCAGACAGATCACACCTCACGCAACAGATGCATTTTGTGAGGAATTTCTAAAAATTTCAATTTCGAGCATGTAATTGAAGTGTTTCCACCTCAATATAATTCCCATGACATTGTATAGGTATAGTATGTCTTTATTCAATAAGTTAAATGCATCGTCATCATGAAAATTGGAGTATATTGGGGTCTCCCTTGAAAATAAGACGCCACAAAATTTTACACAATTGCCAATTTCGGGTACCCAGTTTCTAACTTTTGGCTGAGACCCAGTCCTCAGTTATATCAACCATTATCACCTGCTCTGCTGTAATTCTCTATGCTGATTGGTCAATAGGCATTAGACCTGGAACCGTTCACACTTTGTAGATTCAATAACGAACGGCAGAATTCAATATTACCACTTGAACCACAATTTTAATTTTTTTTTAACTGTAAAAAAATGATAAATTTTAATTCCATTCCATTGTGTTTATTTCTCAGGGTGTGAAAGAGGTGGAGGAAACCTGGAATAACATGAAGTTCAACGTGATGCCCTACATGAAAGGCGCCTCCATGCGTGGCTACATCCTAGGGTCGGTGGACGAAGTGCTGCAAATTTTGGACGATAACGCTATGAATCTTCAAAGTATGTCAGCGTCGAGATTCATCGGACCCTTCTTCAACACCGTGCAAAACTGGGAGAAGAGTCTCTCCCTCATCAGCGAGGTGTTGGATGTAAGTTAGAGGTTTTTAACCCTAGGGATTTCATTGATAGTCGACAAATCGATAAATCGACATTTTCACTTTGTCAATTAAATCGAATCGAATGGTTGGGTATCGATCGAAATAATTGATATTCTATATTGGGTATCCAACTAAAATAAAGGGATATCATCGACATCCCTATAAATACTTGTGCCCTACGAGCACGTTACGGTGTATCGAATCGAATCGAATCAAATCGAAAAATATATCAATTAATCAAATCGATAAAATTTCATATCAATGACATCACTATTTAACCCGTACATGCTCCTTGAATATTGCCGTCTGGAGCTGTGATACTTTTGAAAATAAGTTAGGAATAGAACATAACTTTTTTCATATCTTTATTGAACATCAATCACAGATTGCAAATAATTGGTAGCTTTGTTTCCACGTACAAATATAGTTTACTTACCCTTTTAATGTATTGTATATAGATGACCATTTTCCAGGACATAAATTTACAAATTTGGAGGAGATTGTAGTTATTGTCAATGTTTCTCCATTTAACATTTTAGAAAGGTGCATTTGTTAGAGAGATATCATCAAAATATATAATTTAAAGGTTAGAGATCATTTGCCCTGATTTCTTGCATGTTATTTCCGTTGCAGGTATGGATGGTAGTCCAGCGTAAGTGGATGTACCTGGAGGGTATCTTTGTTTGTTATATCCATTGTTTCCCGTTGCAGGTATGGATGGTAGTCCAGCGTAAGTGGATGTACCTGGAGGGTATCTTTGTTTGTTATATCCATTGTTTCCCGTTGCAGGTATGGATGGTAGTCCAGCGTAAGTGGATGTACCTGGAGGGTATCTTTATCGGAGGAGACATTCGTGCTCAGCTGCCAGAGGAAGCAAAGAAGTTTGATCAAATCGACAAAACTTTCAAAAAGGTGAGTCTAAGGTCTAATTATCAACAATTAATGATGATCACATGTTCTTGTATTGTATTGTATTAGATTTTATATAAATTACCCATAGTCAGAATGCGGTGAATTATGAGATGTTTCTTTGAATTCTTTTGTATGAAGAAGCGGTAAAATTAGATGACATCCTTTCAGTTAACTTATATATTATACATCCCAGAAAAAAGGTCATTATAAAACATATGTGAATTTTGAAAATTATTTAGAAAGAGAAAAAACATGAAAAATTAGAAATTGCATATAAAGAAGTATTTTCAAAGCAGGTAACTTAATGGAGACAACTTAGAATAGCATGTCTTTTTTAATCTCTCGATTTCTTGTAGATCATGAATGAAACTGCGAGAAATATCACAGAAAAATGGGTGATTTAAGACATTTGAATTCTAAAAATGTTCAGTAAGAGAAAAAGAAATATTTTCAAAGTAAGTAACTTACTTGAGACAGCTTAGCATTATAGCATGTCTTTTTTAATCTCTTGATTTTCTTGTAGATCATGAATGAAACTGCCAAGAACCCGAACATCAAGACTGCATGTCACGTTTCGAATCGGCTGTCGGACCTTGAGAATCTGGGAGTAGGGCTGGAGAAATGCCAGAAATCTCTCAACGACTACCTGGACTCCAAGAGAAACGCCTTCCCAAGATTCTTCTTCATCTCTGACGACGAGCTACTCAGTATCCTGGGCAGCAGTGACCCAGAGTGTGTACAGGAACATATGATAAAGGTAAGGCGCATAGTTATAGTACTTTAACCCTTCCAATGCTGAGGCTACATTCGTCCAAAGCACAATAATGCAAAAATCTTTGAAAACCATCTAAACCCTGTCATGTTGGTATTCATTGTGTAGCTCTCGCTGATTACTCTCAGATGAGTACCCATTTGCCAGGGTTTTGGTGATTTTTCATTTTTTTGCATTATTTTGCATTGGAAAAATTAGCCACCACCTGCATAAGGGTAAATTGATGTTCTAGATTTTTGAGAGGGATCCGCCTTGGCCTAGTGGTTACAATGCCTGGCTCCCAAGCGTGAGTTTGCAAGTTTGAGTCTCCGCTGGATATCCAAGTAAGTTGTCCTGGTTTCTATATAAATGTGCGGCTGTGTGGAGGGCTGTCTATGGTCCTTCTGCAACTGAAAGACCCCTTGGAACTCTTCGTGAAGAGAAGGGAATTTCTTCACTCTTTCTATTTCATCACGATATGACCTAAGCTGCTGAAGGCCTTCCCACCTTTCCTTCTAGATTTTTGACAACATTGTATCATTGAGGTACCAGCCCCACAGTGAATGGATGCCCATAGTTATTTATCAAATGCTTCTTTTCATTTTAGATGTTCGACAACATTGCGTCATTGCGGTTCCGCCGCGGTACTGGCCGTGAATGGATGCCCATAGTGGAATGTTATTTATCAAACGCTTCTTTTCATTTTAGATGTTTGACAACATTGCGTCATTGCGGTTCCGCCGCGGTACTGGCCGTGAATGGATGCCCATAGTGGAATGTTATTTATCAAATGCTTTTTGACATTTTAGATGTTTGACAACATTGCGTCAGTGAGGTTCTTGTGAGATTTCTCACTGTTATCATGTGGAATGTTATTTATCAAATGCTTTTTTACATTTTAGATGTTTGACAACATCGCATCGTTGCGTTTCCACCGCGGTCCCGGCAGTGAAATGATGGCCACAGCGATGGTCTCCGCAGAGGGCGAGACGATGGACTTCCGCTATAATGTCCCTGCCTTCTTTACATTTTAGATGTTTGACAATATCGCGTCGTTGCGGTTCCACCGCGGTCCCGGCAGTGAAATGATGGCCACAGCGATGGTCTCCGCGGAGGGCGAAACGATGGACTTCCGCTATAATGTCCCTGCCTTCTTTACATTTTAGATGTTTGAGAATATCGCGTCGTTGCGGTTCCACCGCGGTCCCGGCAGTGAAATGATTGCCACAGCGATGGTCTCCGCGGAGGGCGAGACGATGGACTTCCGCTATAATGTCCCTGCCTTCTTTACATTTTAGATGTTTGACAATATCGCGTCGTTGCGGTTCCACCGCGGTCCCGGCAGTGAAATGATGGCCACAGCGATGGTCTCCGCGTAGGGCGAGACGATGGATTTCCGCCATAATGTCCCTGCTTTTTACATTTTAGATGTTTGACAATATAGCATCGTTGCGGTTCCACCGCGGTCCCGGCAGTGAAATGATGGCCACAGCGATGGTCTCCGCGGAGGGAGAGACGATGGACTTCCGCCATAATATCCCTGCTTTTTACATTTTAGATGTTTGACAATATTGCATCGTTGCGGTTCCACCGCGGTCCCGGCAGTGAAATGATGGCCACAGCGATGGTCTCCGCGGAGGGCGAGACGATGGACTTCCGCCATAATGTCCCTGCTTTTTACATTTTAGATGTTTGACAATATAGCATCGTTGCGGTTCCACCGCGGTCCCGGCAGTGAAATGATGGCCACAGCGATGGTCTCCGCGGAGGGCGAGACGATGGACTTCCGCTATAATGTCCCTGCCTTCTTTACATTTTAGATGTTTGACAACATAGCATCGTTGCGTTTCCACCGCGGTCCTGGCAGTGAAATGATGGCCACAGCGATGGTCTCTGCGGAGGGAGAGACGATGGACTTCCGCCATAACGTCCCTGCTTTTTACATTTTAGATGTTTGACAATATAGCATCGTTGCGGTTCCACCGCGGTCCCGGCAGTGAAATGATGGCCACAGCGATGGTCTCCGCAGAGGGCGAGACGATGGACTTCCGCTATAATGTCCCTGCCTTCTTTACATTTTAGATGTTTGACAACATAGCATCGTTGCGTTTCCACCGCGGTCCTGGCAGTGAAATGATGGCCACAGCGATGGTCTCTGCGGAGGGAGAGACGATGGACTTCCGCCATAATGTCCCTGCTTTTTACATTTTAGATGTTTGACAACATCGCATCGTTGCGGTTCCACCGCGGTCCCGGCAGTGAAATGATGGCCACAGCGATGGTCTCCGCGGAGGGCGAGACGATGGACTTCCGCCATAATGTCCCTGCCGAGGGTCGCGTGGAGGACTGGATGACACAGGCCCTCAACGAGATGCGCAAGACGAACAGACTTCTCACCAAGGAGGCCATTTTCTACTACTGTGCGGACAATCAGACAAGGTACGAATATAGACACTTGATTCCTTTGTTAATTTATTATGTGGTAGAAAGACCCCATAAAGCTTTGATGTATGTGATATACCTAACATCTTACAAGGCGGAGCCTAGTAACCCCAAGGGTATCACAGGAACCGCAGCTTCAGAGGGGTCTATGTAGCTTGTACCACAGTAGACCGTCTACCACCAATCACAGGCCGAGAATAGATTGGCAGAGCACTCTTTGGTTACACTGTTGGGTTTAGGCAGCTTAGAGAACAAAGACTTGAAAAGTGTGGGTTATGCCATATAACCTACACTTTTCGAGGCCTGTGAATGGTTGAAGGCAGGCTACTGTGTTACAAAATGCAAATTTTGAGGTTGATGGCATCGGGAACCAAAAAAAGTAGAACTGAAAGTGTCGTTTGTGTGTATGTGAAACCTTTTTTAGCAATAGTAATTAACTAGACTTAGATTGAATTACTACCAAATCTTCCTTGTTGCTATTTATTTCAATTGCTGACAAACTTTCTCTGGTGCAATTTGATAAGATTACAAACAGACTTTCCTTGTTGCAATTTATTTAAGCTACTAACCATCATTCCTGTTGCAATGTATTCAAGTTACTAACTTACCTCATTGCAATTCATTGCAATCACTAAGCAAGTTTCCTTGTTGAAGTTTTATTGCAATTACTAAGCAAGTTTCCTTGTTGCAGTTTATTTCAAATTACTAAGCAAGATTCCTTGTTGCAGTTTATTTCAATTACTAAGCAAGTTTCCTCGTTGCAATTCATTTCAATTACTAGGCAAGTTTCCTTGTTGCAATTCATTTCAATTACTAAGCAAGTTTTCTCGTTGCAATTCATTTCAATTACTAGGCAAGTTTCCTTGTTGCAGTTTATTTCAAATACTAAGCAAGTTTCCTCGTTGCAGTTTATTTCAATTACTAAGCAGGTTTCCTTGTTTCTTGTTTATTTCAATTACTAAGCGAGTTTCCTTTTTGGAGTTTATTTCAATTGCTAAGCAAGTTTCCTTGTTGCAGTTTATTTCAAATTACTGAGCAAGTTTCCTTTGTGCAGTTTATTTCAATTACTAAGCAAGATTCCTTGTTGCAGTTTATTTCAATTACTAAGCAAGTTTCCTCGTTGCAATTCATTTCAATTACTAGGCAAGTTTCCTCATTGCAGTTTATTTCAATTACTAAGCAAGTTTCCTCGTTGCAGTTTATTTCAATTACTAAGCAAGTTTCCTTTTTGGAGTTTATTTCAATCACTGAGCAAGTTTCCTTGTTGCAGTTTATTTCAATTACTAAGCAAGTTTCCTTGTTTCTTGTTTATTTCAATTACTAAGCAAGTTTCCTTTTTGGAGTTTATTTCAATTACTAAGCAAGTTTCCTCGTTGCAGTTTATTTCAATTACTAAGCAAGTTTCCTTGTTGCATTTCATTTAATTACTAAGCAAGTTTCCTTGTTGCAGTTTATTTCAATTACTAAGCAAGTTTCCTTTGTACAGTTTATTTCAACTACTAAGCAAGTTACTTTGTTGCAGTTTATTTCAATTACTAAGCAAGTTTCCTTGTTGCAGTTTATTTCAACTACTAAGCAAGTTTCCTCGTTGCAGTTTATTTCAATTACTAAGCAAGTTTCCTCATTGGAGTTTATTTCAATTACTAAGCAAGTTTCCTTGTTGCAGTTTATTTCAATTACTAAGCAAGTTTCCTCGTTGCAATTCATTTCAATTACTAAGCAAGTTTCCTTGTTGCAATTCATTTCAATTACTAAGCAAGTTTCCTTGTTGCAATTCATTTCAATTACTAAGCAAGTTTCCTCGTTGCATTTCATTTAATTACTAAGCAAGTTTCCTTGTTGCAGTTTATTTCAATTACTAAGCAAGTTTCTTCGTTGCAGTTTATTTCAATTACTAAGCAAGTTTCCTCATTGGAGTTTATTTCAATTACTAAGCAAGTTTCCTCGTTGCAGTTTATTTCAATTACTAAGCAAGTTTCCTTGTTGCAATTCATTTCAATTACTAAGCAAGTTTTCCTGTTGCATTTCATTTAATTACTAAGCAAGTTTCCTTGTTGCAGTTTATTTCAATTACTAAGCAAGTTTCCTCATTGGAGTTTATTTCAATTACTAAGCAAGTTTCCTCGTTGCGGTTTATTTCAATTACTAAGCAAGTTTCCTTGTTGCAGTTTATTTCAATTACTAAGCAAGTTACCCTTGTTGCAGTTTATTTCAATTACTAAGCAAGTTTCCTTGTTGCAGTTTATTTCAATTACTAAGCAAGTTACCCTTGTTGCAGTTTATTTCAACTACTAAGCAAGTTTCCTTGTTGCAGTTTATTTCAATTACTAAGCAAGTTTCCTTGTTGCAGTTTATTTCAATTACTAAGCAAGTTACCCTTGTTGCAGTTTATTTCAATTACTAAGCAAGTTTCCTTGTTGCAGTTTATTTCAATTACTAAGCAAATTACCCTTGTTGCAGTTTATTTCAACTACTAAGCAAGTTTCCTTGTTGCAGTTTATTTCAATTACTAAACAAGTTTCCTTGTTTCAGTTTATTTCAATCACCAAGCAAGTTTCCTTGTTGCAGTTTATTTCAATCACCAAGCAAGTTTCCTTGTTGCAGTTTATTTCAAATACTAAGCAAGTTTCCTCGTTGCAGTTAATTTCAATTCCTAAGCTTGTTGCAGTTTATTTCAATTACTAAGCAAGTTTCCTCGTTGCAGTTTATTTCAATTCCTAAGCTTGTTGCAGTTTATTTCAATTACTAAGCAAGTTTCCTCGTTGCAGTTTATTTCCATTACTAAGCAAGTTTCCTTTGTGTAGTTTATTTTATTTACTTACATTAAAGATGATAACTGTGATCCTGTGATTTCTTTTGAAAAACTTTTCTCTCATTCTGCATTGCTTGAACACATTACCTCATTACCCTTTCATCCCTAAGGTCCTTGCTTGGTCTGGCAATTATGCAACACAGTTCATTAAACATATTTTGAAAAAGTTTCATTCACATGTTTTTATTATTATTTTTAATTATTTATGACTCAATTTTTATTCATTCATATATATTATAATTTGATTTATTTATTATTTTTTCATTATTATCATTATAATGTTATTATTATTATTATTTTTGTTATTTTCATTATTATTATTATTATCATTATTATTATTATTATTATTATTATTATCATTATTATTATCATTATTATCATTATTATTATTATTATTTTTATTATTGTATTATTATTATCATCATTATTATCATTATCATTATTATCATCATTATTATTATTATTATTATTATTATTATTATTATTATTATTGTTATTATCATTATTATTATTTTTATATTTTTGGCATGAGTCAAAACCTATGTGCCTGAAACCATTGCTATTACCTTATCCTGTGATTTTGAAACTGTTGCATAGGGATTGGCACCTTTAACATTTTCGTGATGCGATACAGTTTGATATATCCTTAACAATACAATATCTAACAATATTTCGTAACGAAGCATCCTGCATACACTCATATTTTGTTCAAATTTGCATTGTCAACTTCAAAGATTTTGCTAATAATTAGCAAACTGCATTCATTTGGAGATGTCCAAGTAGGAGTAAAGTTATTATAAGAAGAAAAGTTATTATACTGCCTGGGTTCGAATCCCAGACGGGGCCTGTGAGAAAGTTGCCAATGACTTGGGGTTAGGCTGTGGTTTTCGCTGGTTTCTCCGGTTTCCTCTACCAGTTACAACTGGCTAGTCACGAAGTAGCCCTAGTACAGCAGAAAAAGTGACGAAAAATTTAAATTCCAAATTTATTCAACATATCATGATATTATATCAACATCGATAGTTGGTATTGTATCGATTACCGGTTCCAATCCTATTGTTGCAGTCCCCTCATTGTTTAGCTGTTTAGCATTGTCATCATGCTCTGTGCATTGCTCTATGTGTCTCAATCTGTAACCCCTTCCCTCCCTAGTAGTGGCGTAAAGGAAGCTGTGAGGTTTGTCCCCCTGCTGCTGCTGTGTTCACCACAATGAACACTCATCAAGTGTCAAGTGATCCTAAAAGCCTAATTAAGGCGGCTCCTCAAATTTGCAACTTTCTTTTTGACCCTTCCAATGCTGAGGCTACTTTCGTCCAAAGCACAAGGACGCAAAAGCTTTTTTGAAAAATCTGAGGAAAATAAACAAAAAAAATCAAAAAAAAAACATTTTTTTGAAAACCATTTAAACCCTGTCATGTTGGTATTCATTGGATAGCTCTTGCCGAGTGCTCTCAGATGAGTGTCCATTTGCCAGGGTTTCAATCATATTTCATGATTTTTGCATTATTTTGTATTGGCCAAATTAGCTACCACCAGCATAAGGGTTAAGTTGTTACTGTATGGAGCCACCTTGATAAAGCTGGTCTCTTTAACCCATTCATTCCCAGGGCAGCCAGAACATTAGAATTTGAAAAAATATTTTTCGAATAGAATTAATTTTTGGTACAATTCTGTTGGTGCACAGAAAAGACTTATAGATAATGTATATAGATATTAAATAATTAGATTAACTCTCAAAATATCATCTTGATAACGAGATGTTTTAGTTTTTGTTTCATCAAATTTACCTCTCTGGGCATGAATGGGTTAAACCACAAAACAAAGCAGCCTTTGTTGGAGGATGCATGCACATATTCTCTCCTACAGTAAGGGTACCCTAGCCTGTGCATGCCCAGTGCAGTCTAACACAGTCTTGAAAAACATAAGTTTCAAGAAAAAATTATTGAAAACCATGACAATTTTTTTAAAAATAGTTTTGAAAACCATTATAAATTTCAAGATATAGTCTTGAAGACCATCATGAATTTCCAGGGATTGTCTTATCAAAAGATAATCTTAAAAACCATGAAAAATTTCATATATATATAGTCTTGAAAACCATCATGAATTTTCAAAGATTGTCTTGAAAACCATCATGAATTTCAAAAACAGTCTAAAAACTAATCAAAAATTATCCTTAAAAAAACATGATGAATTTCAAAAGTAGTCCTGAGAAGAATCACAAAAACCATTATAAATAGTCAAACGAAACTTGTTCGTTCATATCAAGAAGCAAACTTTTTTCCCATGCTCTCTGAATATTGCTTCACTTTTGGAGCCATGTTTTAATTTGATAAACTACTTGTCTGGCTCCTGGGCATGAATGACTTATCATTGGAATGAAGCGTGAACAGATTACTTGTCTATCGTACCATGCATGCATGTTGTAGCACTTAAATATGGGCGTTAAACTTTCAGTCCAATCTGTGTTTCTCTGTCTGAGAGGCCTATTAGGTGGTTTGTGCCAATGGCAGAAAAAAGTCCAGAATTTTCTTACAAGATCAAAGATTAAGAAAAGATTCTTGAGAGGGAGGTTGGATGTTCAATTTTGAATTCTAAAAACTTTTGAGTTGTCAAAGTTTAAAAAGAAATCTTTCTTTACCTAAGAAAAATCAGGACAAAGATATGAAACTTTCTTTTAACTGTCCAGATATAATAATAATTTCTGAGGAATAATTTAAAGGATCATTAATATGCTGAATTATATCAAAGATTAAGATCTCATTCTTGCATTTAAGATATTATGAAACTTAACTTCAAAATTTTGAAAAGTAATTTTTATTTATAAATTAAATTTAAGATAATGAGACCCATTTTTGCAGGAAATGATACCAAGCTTGCATCATATGGAAATAACAATGAAACAGTGTCCTCTCATGAAACAATACAAATTTAGCCTTGTGTGGTAGAAAAATTGAGTAAAATCAAAATCCAAACCTGCCATTGGTGATAGCCACCATGCATGTATCAGTACATGGAGTGTCCATTTTTCTGACTTTATCTGCATGTCTCAATGGACCAATAACGAGTTAGCATGGGAATTTTTTCTGACCATGAAAAACTGTACATTGTAGCATGATCTCAAGATGTATTCAAATCTTTGCATGTTTGAATCCTGATTTCATGTGTTTGAGAGGTTGAATTAATGATAATTATGAGCACAGTGTTCATCTGAAGAGTGGAGTGTTTAGTGAATAAATCATTAGGTAATTGATGTATTTGTTACATCCATCACTTTGAATTTCATTTCTATCTGTAACACAGTCGTCAAAATGATAATAATTGTTATACTGATATAATCTAACATAATATAACACAATTATCAAAATGATAATAGTCAGTGTAAAAATTGTGATAAATCTTTAATTGATGTCCTTGACTTTTGCTTACTAAAATAAAATACTGAGAAGTGATATTTTGCATGATAAAGTATTGATATTAGGAATAGATAATTTATCTATATTAACATCCTCAAAATAACAAAAGTTCTAAGATTAATTGACAAAATGAGTTATCCCTAGGTTTTCCTATAAAAAGTCATTTTAATGAGTACTTTAAAAAAATTAAAAGATGATAATTGATATATTAAATTTGAAGTAATATGTATTCTTGCCATTTCTTACAAAACATTTACTTGAGCATCATAACTGATCATTATAGAGCAAATGCATTTCAGATAAATGCCTATGGTACCACATGTATAGATGCTCTGCATATGTAGCAAAATTTAGCGTAAACTCAACTGAAAAAGAAATTAAATTGCGAAAAACACAGTCATGGCAAGACATGAAAATCTCCAATTAAAGAATATACCAGAAAAATTATATAAAATAATTACTGATAACTTGCTCATGGGGACCTCAGATATTGCCCCTTTCCCCCCTTAAGAAAAATAATTGAATCATTACAAAATAAATTTATGTGGCAAAGATAATAACTTTTGACAGACTAGTTAAATAATTAAAAAAATGAATTTATGTTGCAAAGATAATATCAAGTACATAAAACACTTCAAAGGAACAAAAACTGAAATACTAAACATTTAAAAGTTTAGGTGCAGACTTAATGCATTATTTTCAACAAACTAATGATAAATAATTTATCCAACATGTAATAATATTTATGTCATGTTCTTAGGGTGCAATGGATGATGCTGTATCAAGGCATGGTGTGCCTGGCCGGCAACCAGGTGTGGTGGACGTGGGAGGTCGAGGACGTCTTCCGCAAGGTCAAGGCTGGCCTCAAGACGGCCATGAAGGAGTACGCCAAGAAACAGCACCAACAGATCGACGACCTTGTCAAGCAGATCCGATCCCCGCTCTCAAAGAACGACCGCAGCAAATTCAACACGGTGCTCATCCTCGACGTGCACGCCCGAGATATCATCGATGGATTTGTCAGAGACAGGTACTTAGATCCTTTCATACATAGAGATCTCTCAGACAAAATGTTGTCTGAACTTTTGATACTTTTCAAAATAACTTTGGAATTAATCATAAATTCACAAAATATTTGAAGGAGAGTTGTGGGTTGAATTTCAATCAACATTTCTCCAAATGTTTTCTGAAAATTGCTTTTGTTTTTGTTGGGAAAATATCACCAAAGTACTTAGATCCTTTCATGCATAGTCTTAACCAAGGGCGTCTTTGCATCTTTTGGACAACCAAACCCTCAAATAGATGCCTTCAGGACACCCATTTTTAGTGAGGAATTTCTTAAAATGTCAATCTCAAGCATATGATTGAATTTTTCACCTCCATATGATTCCCATGACATTGTATAAGGATATTATGCCTTATTTTGATAAATTTATACATGTTTATCATTGAAATCTGAGTATGTTGGGGTCCCCCGTAAATATTTGGACGCCCAAACTTTTACAATTGCCAATTTTGGGCACCCAGTTTCTCAATCCTGGCTAAGACCCTGCTTTCATGCTAGTAGCGGCCGTAAAAAAGCCCTTACTATATCAGTCATATCTTTACAACCAGAACTTTTCTCAGAAAGAATTTGAAGAAGAAATATTGATCAAAACGAAAACCGCAATTCTCCTTCAAATATTTTCTGAATTTCAACTTGATTCCTAAGTTATTTTCATAAATACAATAATTCCAGACGTCAATGTTCAAGGGGATCTCCAGCCATGAATGGATTAACCTAGCTTTCATGCCTCATGAAGATTGTAATCTGAAATTTAGATTATCATCACTTTTTCTTACATTTTTTGTTATTTTGTGATTTATATTATATTTGGTGGAGGAAACTGGAGTGCCTGGCAAAAAACCCCACCTAACAGCAAGTCACTGTTAACTTCTTGACTCATTTGCAAACTACCCACATTCATATCTTAACTAAGAAACAAAACAAGAGGTAGAGATTTAAAGTAAGCTTTGTGGATGCAAACCTTTTTTTTTTATTAAACAATAGAATGACACATATTTTGCTGATTTAGTAGAAAATGAACCTAGTGTATAAAATGTAATGTTCCTGAATCGATTCTTCGCAAGTAGAAAATGAACCTAGTGCTTAAAATGTAATGTTTCTGAACCGTTTCTTCGGCGAGGGTTATATAACGGCTTTTCACTGGTGCGAAGCCCAGAATAAGGGCTACTGTCCGCCAGCTTAAATCTCCTGCGATTTTGCATTTTAACGTCACGTCACAAGGCGCCAATGAAACGCAGCTTTTACACAACTGGGCATGATGTGGTGATCACGATGGCTGTAGAGGGTGAACAAACTATCCATCAAAAGCCCTGTGAAATATCCTTTCCAATGATTTGGGTCTCTGCTGTATCCTCACTAGCTGGTTGGCTTTGTCACTATATAAACATGCCGCCTTGAAGATTGCTGTTTATGGCTTAACTGAAGTATCCCGGACCCACCCTATAGGGGAAGAAAGAGGCTATATATATACACATTCCCTATAGAATCTAGCCCCGCAGGGCCCTAACATTATATTATGAATAAGGAACCCCCTACAATCTAGCCCCGCAGGGCCCTACGGCCATAAATTAACATATAAACAGAGCACTTACCGCACGGCCGACTGACCTCCATCTTTGATTTCCTGCTTTTGAGTGCGTGCGCACATTAGTGACGTCACAACAAGTGCCTCTTAAGGCGGCGCCTCACGTTCTCAATTGTTTCAACAATGATGAAGCAATTGTTAACTGACGTAATAAACGCGAGTTTGGGCGGCGCTCAAATTGTGGCATCCGAAGATTTAAGGTACTGTGCTTTAAATATTAATATTTTCTGGATCTTTAGGCATTTTAAAATGAATTTTTTTGAATTTTCGGCAATTTCAGGTGATCATTCAAGGACGCTGACTTTTTTGCGTGAAAAGGGGCTTCTGAAAAGGGGTAAATTTTGTAATGATTGTGGAATCTGGGCAACTCACTTAAAAGATACATCCAGAAAAAATGATAAATTTTGTTGGAGGTGTTGTCGCTGCAGGAAGAAGTGGTCCATCAGGGAGGGAAGCTTTTTTGAATCTTCCAAATTACCTCTGAATGTCTTGCTTTCTGTAATTTATTTCTTCATTTTGGACGTCCCTCAAAAGACAATTTTAACTTTGTTGCAAGGCACAATTTCAGAGAAATCACTAATTGACTGGGCAAATTTCTGTAGGGACATTTTCAGTCGAAATTTATTGCGATTTCCAGTTCTTCTAGGTCAAAATGGGGATATAGTTGAAATTGATGAGGCCAAATTTGGAACTAAAAGAAAGTATAACAGGGGAAGATTTAGAGGTGAGGGACAATGGATTTTTGGAGCAATTGGGAGGGATTCAAAAAAAGTTTTAATTTTTACTGTTGAAAACAGGCAGCGAGACACTATTCAACCTATAATCCAAAGACACATAATTCCGGGTGCCACTATCTATTCAGATTGTTATGTTGTTTATGACAATCTTGCCGCCATTGGGTATCATCACCAATCTGTCAATCACACAGAGACATTTGTGAACCCGGTTGATGG
Organism: Maea johnstoni; assembly: GCA_963942565.1. NCBI lineage: Eukaryota > Metazoa > Annelida > Polychaeta > Spionida > Magelonidae > Maea > Maea johnstoni. The sequence continues at coordinate 41,713,765 of OZ012691.1, read as the reverse complement.
TACCCACACAAACTCAATTGAGGGGTTTTGGGCCCATGCTAAGAACCACTTCAAACGCATGTATGGCACAAAATCCGAAATGTTTGCCAGCCATCTGGATGAAATCATGTACAGGTGGAACAACAAACACCGTGATCTTTTCGCCGCCTTCATAGAAGATATTTCCATTGAGTACAACACAACAGAAGTGGCGCCCAACAATGTTCCTCCACCTCCAATCCAGATGTAATGTAAGTAATTTTATTTCATGAATTGTTCATTTTTAATTTGTAGTTTATTATCCTTTTTCTTCTTTTTTTTAAATCATATTTCTATTCTTTATTATGTATTGTTTATTTATTAATCATTCCTTAGGAAGAGGGGGGTATGGGGGTCTCCCCCATAAAAAAAATTGAATTTGTTATGTTTTAATTCATTTAAATAGTTATTTTTTGAGTAGTATTTTTTTATTAATTTTTTTACAATTTTTAAACATTTCTTCTTCTGTTATTTTCGTTTTTTTCTCATATCTATATGCTTTCTGCCGTTTATTTCCATTTGCAATTGCCCATTTGATTTATTAGCATGTTCATGGTGTCAATGTGGAGCCGCCTTAATTGCTCTGTCCCTCTCTCTCTTACGTGTCACGTGACCTTCAGTCATGGCGGCCAAAACAAACAGGACGCACCTGCTCTAGTGTTGCGGTGTTTGTTGTCATCTGTTGCAGTAAGGTAAGTCAATTGTTTCTTGAAATGATCATATTGTTTTGAACAATATGATCATTTCCTATGCTCATTGTTTGTGGTATGTTTTAAATTTCGTTTTTTATCCCTGCGGGGCTAAATTGTATTGGGTTCTGACGATGTATTTTGATCGTTGGAACCCTGCGGGGCTAGATTCTATAGGGAACATGTATATATATAGCCTCTTTCTTCCCCTATAGGGTGGGTCCGGGATACTTCAGTTAGGCCCTGTTTATGGTGTTTCTAAAACTGTAGCACCCATAGGAACTATTTAAAGGCAAGGGAAATTCTTCCCAGTTCCTGGTTTCCATCTCATCGCGATATGACCTAAGCTGTTGGAAACGAAGTAAAAACCGATTCCTTCTTTCGTTCCTGCTTCATAAATGGTCAGCAAGTTGAGGCAGCTGTTGTTGCATCATCATCCCATCATGATGAGGGCATCCAGAAAGCCTGAATCAAACTCCCACAGTCGGTATGATCTTCAGCGAGGGTTGTGCTTGGTTTGGGGCACTCTGGCTGGTACCAAACATTGAGGACACTGTCATCCTCATCCTCTGAACTGCCGAGAGAGAGACAGGTCTTCCTGATATTGCTGTTGTTGGTTTCATCAGATGGTGGCAGTGAACTTGATGATTATGATGTAGTGACATCATAGTTGCTGTTCTGTAGCTTCAGATATAAGCTTGATTGGTTGGAGACAATGCTTCTGTTTGAGTCCTTGCCACCCAAGATGGACATTGGAGGGAACCGTATGACAAACCTGTCATTTTCCTTTTCACTGATGAACATTGGTGCAATACGTTGAATGTCACTCTTCCTTAAAGATCTCAAATCGTTGTGTGTGTGAGGTTTAGCGAGCATGCTCTGTTTTCCTCCCATCTTTGTTGATTAAGTAGATGATTGATTGTTGACTAAGCAGAATAGATTCGACACTTGTCTAATGCTGTCTAGAACTAGGTCTAGTAACTAGGCAACTGATTAGCTCATGGTCATGTGACTTGCCATTGTCAATTGTTCTTAGTTGCTTAGCAACTTGTTACTACTGGATGCATTGTTGTAACAAACCCCAACAAGTTATGAAGTAACAATTAAAACAATATGTACAATAAACAATACAATGCATTGTTGAGGAACAGTTAATCATGAATCAAATCCTATTGTTAGCATGACAATGATACTTGTTTTAGAACCTGCCTTATGACAGTCCAGGCATAGTCATGTTTTACATGTATGATACATGAGAAAATTAAGCAATATGTTAGATGAAACTGATTGAATGAAATGAGTTGCTTTTTTGCTATAGAGCTATAGCTAAGTCTGATAGGGTGTTATCTTGATTCTTTGGAAGTGAAATGAACAATGACCTGTCATTTGTTTTCTCTATTATTGCAACAATAGGGAAAATCCCTTTGTTGACAACAACTGCACTCTAAATGGTCAATTCAGCACTATTCATTGCATTTTCTCATGAGCTATTGCAAAACAGTGCTGCATTACAGGGCTTGTAACAAATTGGTAAAGCAGTAAGTCCGGTCCAAGTTGTTTATTGGTCTTACAAATTTTTTAGTTCCAAAAAAGTTTGTCGGGCGGCAAAAAAAACTCCGGAGGACAGCGTTTATATCGGAAGTAGCAGGATGTTGACTTCTGTGCGTAATGCATTATAGGTGCGCAAACCTCAGAGCGGTGCCAAAATGGTTACCCGCTAAGACAATGTATGTAATAGACCCAGAAGGACTCAATTCTAGAAAGGAAATTGTGCATTGAGGATGTAATATTTTGATGGAAAACGCGAAGTTGTGCGGCAAAAAGGTGCCCGCTATCGCATTTGTTATAGATCTATCTCACTAGACTGTATTGATAACTGGAACAATTGAGCTGTTGTTGTAATTAAATATGATCCCATGTTATGCTGTGTGCTTCATGCATGAAATATTTCAAAAGTTTCACTCCAAGAAGACAATAGGTACATTAAATGACATAGAGAAGCACATTTTGTTTTGCTAAGTCAATATATAAGGTTGCTATGATCATTCTTGTAAATTGGGTAACTAACTTTCGACCCCCTAAATTTCAAAAATCCTCAATTTTGACCCCCTGTTTCCAAATCCTGGGTAACACCCTGCTAGCGGCGCCAAATACACAACATTTTATTGACAAACCATCAGAATATAATGATTTTAAGCGTGAAACAGCGCATTGTACATTTAGAAAAAAGTACCAGACGATGACGTCACTTTATATTACTGCGCATAATCACGCAAAGCGGTCACCTAACAACGCAGATGTAATCTTCCATTTTATCAAGAAAAATTTCCTAAATAACACGGCTATGACCAACATATAGGGCGCCTAAACACTAACGATACCAAGGATTCAACATTTCACTGACAGATGATCATAATAGAATGCTTAGAAGTGTGTAAAAAATGCACTGTCGGGTTATTTGTGTGGTCACGTGATCACTGCTAGTCCCCATGCTACTCTTAGTATCTAAACAGGAAATGAATAAGCGCAGAAAAAATAGCTGGTATAGCTGTTGGAAGCGATGTAAAAACCAATTCCTTCTTTCGTTCCTGCTTCACAAATGGTCACCAAGTTGAGGCAGCTGTTGTTGCAGCATCATCCCATCATGATGAGGGTATCCAAAAAGCCTGAATCAAACTCTCACAGTCGTTATGATCTTCAGCGAGGGTTGTGCTTGGTTTGGGGCACTCTGGCTGGTACCAAACATTGAGGACGCTGTCATCCTCATCCTCTGAACTGCCGAGAGAGAGACAGGTCTTCCTGATATTGCTGTTGTTGGTTTCATCAGATGGTGGCAGTGAACTTGATGATGATGATGTAGTGACATCATAGTTGCTGTTCTGTAGCTTCAGATATAAGCTTGATTGGTTGGAGACAATGCTTCTGTTTGAGTCCTTGCCACCCAAGATGGACATTGGAGGGAACCGTATGACAAACCTGTCATTTTCCTTTTCACTGATGATACATGAGAAAATTAAGCAATATGTTAGATGAAACTGATTGAATGAAATGAGTTGCTTTTTTGCTATAGAGCTATAGCTAAGTCTGATAGGGTGTTATCTTGATTCTTTGGAAGTGAAATGAACAATGACCTGTCATTTGTTTTCTCTATTATTGCAACAATAGGGAAAATCCCTTTGTTGACAACAACTGCACTCTAAATGGTCAATTCAGCACTATTCATTGCATTTTCTCATGAGCTATTGCAAAACAGTGCTGCATTACAGGGCTTGTAACAAATTGGTAAAGCAGTAAGTCCGGTCCAAGTTGTTTTTTGGTCTTACAAATTTTTTAGTTCCAAAAAAGTTTGTCGGGCGGCAAAAAAAACTCCGGAGGACAGCGTTTATATCGGAAGTAGCAGGATGTTGACTTCTGTGCGTAATGCATTATAGGTGCGCAAACCTCAGAGCGGTGCCAAAATGGTTACCCGCTAAGACAATGTATGTAATAGACCCAGAAGGACTCAATTCTAGAAAGGAAATTGTGCATTGAGGATGTAATATTTTGATGGAAAACGCGAAGTTGTGCGGCAAAAAGGTGCCCGCTACCGCATTTGTTATAGATCTATCTCACTAGACTGTATTGATAACTGGAACAATTGAGCTGTTGTTGTAATTAAATATGATCCCATGTTATGCTGTGTGCTTCATGCATGAAATATTTCAAAAGTTTCACTCCAAGAAGACAATAGGTACATTAAATGACATAGAGAAGCACATTTTGTTTTGCTAAGTCAATATATAAGGTTGCTATGATCATTCTTGTAAATTGGGTAACTAACTTTCGACCCCCTAAATTTCAAAAATCCTCAATTTTGACCCCCTGTTTCCAAATCCTGGGTAACACCCTGCTAGCGGCGCCAAATACACAACATTTTATTGACAAACCATCAGAATATAATGATTTTAAGCGTGAAACAGCGCATTGTACATTTAGAAAAAAGTACCAGACGATGACGTCACTTTATATTACTGCGCATAATCACGCAAAGCGGTCACCTAACAACGCAGATGTAATCTTCCATTTTATCAAGAAAAATTTCCTAAATAACATGGCTATGACCAACATATAGGGCGCCTAAACACTAACGATACCAAGGATTCAACATTTCACTGACAGATGATCATAATAGAATGCTTAGAAGTGTGTAAAAAATGCACTGTCGGGTTATTTGTGTGGTCACGTGATCACTGCTAGTCCCCATGCTACTCTTAGTATCTAAACAGGAAATGAATAAGCGCAGAAAAAATAGCTGGTATAGCTGTTGGAAGCGATGTAAAAACCAATTCCTTCTTTCGTTCCTGCTTCACAAATGGTCACCAAGTTGAGGCAGCTGTTGTTGCAGCATCATCCCATCATGATGAGGGTATCCAAAAAGCCTGAATCAAACTCTCACAGTTGTTATGATCTTCAGCGAGGGTTGTGCTTGGTTTGGGGCACTCTGGCTGGTACCAAACATTGAGGACACTGTCATCCTCATCCTCTGAACTGCCGAAAGAGAGACAGGTCTTCCTGATATTGCTGTTGTTGGTTTCATCAGATGGTGGCAGTGAACTTGATGATTATGATGTAGTGACATCATAGTTGCTGTTCTGTAGCTTCAGATATAAGCTTGATTGGTTGGAGACAATGCTTCTGTTTGAGTCCTTGCCACCCAAGATGGACATTGGAGGGAACCGTATGACAAACCTGTCATTTTCCTTTTCACTGATGAACATTGGTGCAATACGTTGAATGTCACTCTTCCTTAAAGATCTCAAATCGTTGTGTGTGTGAGGTTTAGCGAGCATGCTCTGTTTTCCTCCCATCTTTGTTGATTAAGTAGATGATTGATTGTTGACTAAGCAGAATAGATTCGACACTTGTCTAATGCTGTCTAGAACTAGGTCTAGTAACTAGGCAACTGATTAGCTCATGGTCATGTGACTTGCCATTGTCAATTGTTCTTAGTTGCTTAGCAACTTGTTACTACTGGATGCATTGTTGTAACAAACCCCAACAAGTTATGAAGTAACAATTAAAACAATATGTACAATAAACAATACAATGCATTGTTGAGGAACAGTTAATCATGAATCAAATCCTATTGTTAGCATGACAATGATACTTGTTTTAGAACCTGCCTTATGACAGTCCAGGCATAGTCATGTTTTACATGTATGATACATGAGAAAATTAAGCAATATGTTAGATGAAACTGATTGAATGAAATGAGTTGCTTTTTTGCTATAGAGCTATAGCTAAGTCTGATAGGGTGTTATCTTGATTCTTTGGAAGTGAAATGAACAATGACCTGTCATTTGTTTTCTCTATTATTGCAACAATAGGGAAAATCCCTTTGTTGACAACAACTGCACTCTAAATGGTCAATTCAGCACTATTCATTGCATTTTCTCATGAGCTATTGCAAAACAGTGCTGCATTACAGGGCTTGTAACAAATTGGTAAAGCAGTAAGTCCGGTCCAAGTTGTTTTTTGGTCTTACAAATTTTTTAGTTCCAAAAAAGTTTGTCGGGCGGCAAAAAAAACTCCGGAGGACAGCGTTTATATCGGAAGTAGCAGGATGTTGACTTCTGTGCGTAATGCATTATAGGTGCGCAAACCTCAGAGCGGTGCCAAAATGGTTACCCGCTAAGACAATGTATGTAATAGACCCAGAAGGACTCAATTCTAGAAAGGAAATTGTGCATTGAGGATGTAATATTTTGATGGAAAACGCGAAGTTGTGCGGCAAAAAGGTGCCCGCTACCGCATTTGTTATAGATCTATCTCACTAGACTGTATTGATAACTGGAACAATTGAGCTGTTGTTGTAATTAAATATGATCCCATGTTATGCTGTGTGCTTCATGCATGAAATATTTCAAAAGTTTCACTCCAAGAAGACAATAGGTACATTAAATGACATAGAGAAGCACATTTTGTTTTGCTAAGTCAATATATAAGGTTGCTATGATCATTCTTGTAAATTGGGTAACTAACTTTCGACCCCCTAAATTTCAAAAATCCTCAATTTTGACCCCCTGTTTCCAAATCCTGGGTAACACCCTGCTAGCGGCGCCAAATACACAACATTTTATTGACAAACCATCAGAATATAATGATTTTAAGCGTGAAACAGCGCATTGTACATTTAGAAAAAAGTACCAGACGATGACGTCACTTTATATTACTGCGCATAATCACGCAAAGCGGTCACCTAACAACGCAGATGTAATCTTCCATTTTATCAAGAAAAATTTCCTAAATAACACGGCTATGACCAACATATAGGGCGCCTAAACACTAACGATACCAAGGATTCAACATTTCACTGACAGATGATCATAATAGAATGCTTAGAAGTGTGTAAAAAATGCACTGTCGGGTTATTTGTGTGGTCACGTGATCACTGCTAGTCCCCATGCTACTCTTAGTATCTAAACAGGAAATGAATAAGCGCAGAAAAAATAGCTGGTATAGCGGTCAAGACCGCCACAATCAAAGAATTGGCGCACGAACGTCAAGATTGCATAATTAAGTTTATTTTGAATTTTTCCTTAAATATAGTGGCCTAAAAATTAAAAAAACAAGGCCTTTTGCTGTTGAGTAGGTAGTTTTGTTCTTAAAGGGTCATCACAATTAAGTTGACGCAAATTCTGGGAATTTCAATTTTTTTGAATTTGCCCCAAAATTGGCCGGCGATTATGGAAGACCAAAAATCGAATTGGACTGGCCTACATTAACAGGATTTACAGTGTGTTGCTGGATGCTGTGATGATGTTGTGATTGTTGTTTCAGTATTCTGGCAGCCAATGAGTTTGAGTGGGAGAGCCAGCTGAGGTTTTACTGGGAGAAAGAGGGGGATGAGCTACTCGTGAGACAGTGTACAGGAGAATTCGGATACGGTTACGAGTACATGGGTCTCAATGGACGACTCGTGATCACACCACTAACAGACAGAATCTATCTCACCTTAACACAGGTAAGTTAACCCATTAGTGCTTAGGAGTTCATAAGAAATTGTTGTCTGCATCTATAATTTTGACAATAACTTTGGAATTCAGAATGATTTCCGCTGCGAATGTTAATAGGTTTATAAAAATTAAGTTTCTTTGAATGTTCCAGAGATTTGGTATTTAAGATGACAATTACGAGAAATTAGCACATAACTTAAAAATCTCATGTGTAGTCTTAATGAAGTATTCTTAAGATAGTGTTATTCAAAAAAGAACTTTAAAAAAAATATCTTAAATATCATCAATAGATGAATGGTCAGGATGATCCTGAGTAATGATAATTATGATGATGATAATAATAATAATAATAATAATAATAATAATAATAATAACAATAATAATGGTGATGATAATGGTAAAGGTATTCGGTTTATAGTCTTGTATCCACCGAAGTGCTCACACGACCTTCCTCCCCTAGCAGGCACTGTACATACAGAAACCATTTCAATCCCCCGGGGGATATTCCAGAGCAACTGGCAGCATATAGCGCACTCACTCTAAGCACTGCCTTATTTATGCTAGGTACCCATTTTGCAGCTGGGTAGACTGGAGCAATATGGAATAAACTGTCTTGCCCAAGAACGACCAAAGTGCCCGGAGTGGCCGGGAATCGAACCAGCGACCCTCTGATTACTAGTCTGACACCCAACCAACTGAGCTACTTTGATGATGATGATGATGATGATAATAATAATAATAATATTGATAACGATAATTATAATAATGATAATAATTATGATAATGATGATGGTAATAATGATAGTAATAATAATAACAATGATGATGGCAATGATGATGATAATAATTGATCATTGCAAAGATCATTTTACAATGCAGAATCTGTGACACTGTATTTCAGGCGCTGTCTATGAACCTAGGAGGTGCCCCTGCTGGTCCCGCCGGTACTGGCAAGACGGAAACAACTAAAGATCTGGCCAAAGCTCTGGGCCTGCTGTGTGTCGTCACCAACTGTGGTGAGGGTATGGATTACAAGGTAAGCTTTTATTGCAACTGTGACAAGCGAGTCTTGCTCAATATTTGCCTTAAAATTGTTGTCTGGATCTCTTAGGATTTTGAAATATGATTATGGAAAAAGCATGATCTTTTATAAAAATTCAAAGTAAATTAATTCTTGTGAGTCCAAATTTTAATATGTATACCGGTTTGTTATTATATGGTATGTAAATATTATATATTCTAATTGACTCCTGTTGTTTATATGTTATAGGCGGTGGGTAAGATCTCAAGTCTGTCAGTGTGGAGGCTGGGGTTATTATATCTATATGTTATTATGTGATATGTACATTATATGTATGTTATTTATAGCGAGCGAAGCTCGAAAGGCCGTAGGCCTTTCGCGAAGCCTCGCAATCCGTCAATTGAGCGTGTGTGTATATGACGTCACTATCACTATAAGAAATACATACACGGACCCAGAAAGTTGTCACCGTCCCACGTGTGGAACAACAATATCACTCAACGTGCGGACGACTTCCGTTCTGGAGGATTTCTTTAGTAGGTTAAGTAACGACCGATTTCATTGGTCGACAATGACGTAATGTGCAGTACAACAATACCAAACACTTACATTTCATCCCATTGGATGAAATGCATGAATGCACGTGCGTGAATGAAAGTGGCCGCTTCTACATGTATATCCACGTTAAAACTTAATTTCTCGCCCGTCGGTGGCTCAATTCGAATGCAGTTTAGAACCGCCTGAATTCATTCTACTGACCATTGCGGTTTAGATCGATAGAACCGCCAGAATTCATTGTACTGGCCATTGAATTCTCGTCAAAATCAGTTGCGAAATATGAATGAAAGTGGCCGCTACTACATGTATATCCACGTTAAAACTGAATTTCTCGCCCGTCCGTGGCTCAATTCTCGGCTCGCTTCCTGGTCATACCACGCCGTGGCCGCTACTATATCCAAGTTAAAACTGAATTTCTCGCCTGTCCGTGGGTCAATTTTAGTGCGGTTTAGATCGATAGAGCCGCCAGAATTCATTCTACTGGCCATCGAATTCTCGTCAAAATCAGTTTTGAAATATAAATTTCAAGACAGTTTAAAATCGTAATGTTTTGTATGCCATTAATTTACGGTCAATCAATGCTGTATTTTGGTCAGAAGTAAAAAAAAATGATCATCCAAAGCTTCGCTCGCTTCCTGGCCATGCCAGCGTCATATTATGTACATTATATGTATGTCATTTATATGTTCTAGGCGGTGGGCAAGATCTTCTCAGGTCTGTGTCAGTGTGGAGCGTGGGGTTGTTTTGACGAGTTTAATCGTATTGAAGCCTCTGTGTTATCGGTCATCTCGACACAGCTACAGGTCATACGAAATGCACTGACCCTAAAACTCAAGAGATTCCATGTAAGTATCACTTATGTTATGATTATGGTAATGATGAAACAATAAGAGTTGGAAGGAACAGATGTCTATAGTAATGAAATAACAATAATGATAAGGGTAATTATGATGAAGAAAAATGATACTATTATTAAGTTGAAAAATACAGAGCAAATTTAAAGTATTTAACCATTTATCATGAAATTTTCTTTTCTATTGGCATATTGTTTTTTTTTACTAGGGTAACGTACCAACACTCAAAACGATACCAAATATTGATATCTTTGGGAAAAATTATTGTATCAAAAAAGTATTGTTTAAGATTTTAAATGTATATAAAATTGATTTAATTCCTTTCTGGACGTCTTGGCACAAAGAAAGTCTGCTGTATATTAGCACAATTTCTGAAGCTGACCATGCTAAATTTATCATAACTAGGTCCCTAGGAGGCAAACAGTATCAGTAAAAATGTTTGTATTGAATGGTCAAGGAAATATTGATATTGTATCATATCATGAAAACTTTAGAGATGCCAATCCCCAAATAATTTATCAAAATTAGGCAGTTGGGAGGCAAGCATTATCATTAAATATATTGTTAAGGTATCGAATTGTTAAGGAAATATCAAAATTGTATCGTATCATAAAAGTTCTTAAGGTGCCAATCCCTTTTTGATGGCCTGTCATAGTAACTAATTATTTTTTCCTCTGTTCAGTTTGAAGGAGCCGAGATCGCTATGGACAGCCGTATGGGGGTGTTCATCACTATGAACCCGGGCTACGCTGGGCGTACAGAGCTGCCCGAATCGGTCAAGGCGCTATTCAGGCCAGTTGTGGTCATCGTACCAGATCTGCAACAGATCTGTGAAATTATGTTGTTCTCCGAGGGCTTCCTTATGGCAAAGGTAAGGCAGCAACAAAGTGAAATCGTTTCTTAAAAAATATGTAAAAAAAATTTCAAGTAGAATTTTAACCCTTCAATGCTAATATGCTAAGGTTGCTTTTATCCAGAGACCAAGGACTTAAAGTTTTTTGTTTTGAAAAACAATTAAACCATGTCATGTTGGTACTCATTGGTTAGCTCTCACTGAGTACTCTCAGATCAGTACCCATGTGCCAGGGTATCAGTCATTTTTCAGTTTTTTTGCACCGTTTTGTATTGGTCAAATTGGCCACCAGCAGCATAAGGGTTAAAAATGTGCTTTCATGTAGAATATTGATACAAATTTTCATATAAGTGGAAGGCTGTCCAGATAAATATGGGGATTAGAAATGGTGTAATATAAAAGAATGTTCACCCCTGTTCCCATTGCTTGCATGCTAACGTTGTCCATTTTGTTGGAGCGGCCTAAATGTTCCTTTCCATCAAGTCAAGTGACCATGCTGTAAGGTGTAATATTGACTGACTGAACCTTATTGTTCTCTCTTCAGGTACTTGCCAAGAAGATGACAGTACTCTACAAGCTTGCCAAGGAGCAGCTCTCGAAGCAGTACCATTATGACTTTGGTCTGCGAGCTCTCAAGTCTGTGCTGGTCATGGCCGGAGAGCTCAAGAGAGGAGCGGCCGAGCTGCCAGAGGTAAGATGTAGCAATTTGTACCATTACTCGATATGATACCTAAATATTGATATTGAATAGGAATTATTTAAGATCTGTTATACTGGTACTGCTTAATCAGGGCGGCTCAACAGTACATGGCCAAACCAGGAAGAAAAGACGTGATGGCTTGTTCAGCTTGCCCGCATGCCATTTTTGTGTGATTAGATAGTCATGGCTATGGGGCCATTCTCTAGGTAGATTATACGATGACTTGAGAGAATGATTAATGGTGATATGACCATTTGATATTGTAGTCATTCCATTCATTCCTTTCCATTTCAATTACATCTTGATGTTGTTGTATATTTTGGTGTTCAATAATATTCTTTTTGTTGTATTCAGGATGTTGTGCTGATGCGAGCGTTGCGAGACATGAACTTACCTAAGTTTGTGTTTGAGGATGTGCCTCTCTTCCTGGGTCTGATCCAGGATCTGTTTCCGGGCCTGGACTGTCCCCGGGTCAGATACCCCAATTTCAACGACGCCGTGGAAGGGGTACTGGTTGACAATGGGAACATCTTACTACCACAACAGGTATGACAATATAACACTTATACCATAGCTTCAACCCTATTGTATGACCGTCTGATATTAGCAATTTCAATTATCGTCACTTTTTTGTGCCATCTTACTGTCCAAGTATTCTTATACGCCCAATTTTTTTGTTCTCCAGGTGAACAAAGTTGTTCTAGCACTCAGCTTATAATGATAATCATAATAATCATAATAAAAATGATGATGATAATGATAATAATAATAATGATAAGAATAATAATGATAATAATAATAATATTGATAATAATGATGATATTGATAATAATAATAATAATGATAATAATTATAATGATAATAATAATGATAATAATAATAATAATAATAATAATAATAACTGCAACATTAATGGCATTTGTATTTTCAATTGAATCCTTTCCTCTTTCAGGCGGACAAGGTTGTTCAGCTTTACGAGACGATGTTGACTCGTCACACGACGATGATCGTCGGCCCGACAGGCGGCGGAAAATCGGTGGTCATCAACACGCTGGCCCAGGCCCAAACTCGCCTCGGTGTCATCACGAAGATGCATACGATAAACCCCAAAGACAGGAGCGTGGTCGAACTCTACGGAATCCTGGACCCGAACACTCGGGATTGGACCGACGGACTCCTCTCGAATATCTTCCGGGAGATCAACCGACCGACGGACAAGAATGAAAGGCGTTATATCGTATTCGACGGAGATGTAGATGCATTGTGGGTAGAGAACATGAACTCGGTGATGGACGACAATAAGCTGCTCACATTGGCCAATAGTGAGCGTATTCGACTACAGAAACACTGTGCACTGCTATTTGAGGTAAGTCCTTATTCAGTCATTGAGGCACTGCCTGGTTCGAATCCTGCCCATGTGAGAAAGTTGTCAGTGAGTTGGGGTTAAGCAGTGTTTTTTGCCGGGTACTCCAGTTTCCTCTTCCAGTAACTATTGACTAGTCACAACTTAGCCGCAATATGGCTGAAGAAGTGACGAAAAATAGAAAGTCAAAATTTAAAAATTCAAAATCTTCACTGGCCAATTTTAAACATATTAGACTTATTCAAAGACACTTATTTAATGCACTGCTATTTGAGATAAAATCTCATTTAATTATACCTTAATTAGGCCACACATTTTGAATTTTTTTTTCTTAATTTTTTTTCAAAGAATCTCTGCTAATTTTAGTAAGCAAAATCTGAACCCAAAATTTGAATATGTGGATGATCAGCCAGTAGTTCTTCTGGCTCTGAGAGCTTTTGTCCAAATGCTATTATTGTGACCACTATTAGTTTGAATACAATGGGTGAAATACATTGATACAGAGTAACTATATAATGATATAGGATGTTGAATTCATGAATGCGGTACTTAAGTTCAACTGAAAGAATTTTGCAGAAAAAATGAAAATTCCATCATTTTCATTGATGTGCTATTTAACCCTTCCTATGCTGAGGCTACTTTCGTCCAAAGGACAAGGACACAAAATCATTGGATAGTTCTCACTGATTACCTATGTTCCAGGGTTTCAGTAATTTTTTTAAGGTTTTTTTTGCACCATTTTGCAGTTGCCAAATTAGCCACCACCAGCATAAAGGTTAAGATGATGGTTGAAAAAATGGGCTATGGTCCATTTTTTATTAGAAAAATTGGAAAACAAAACCAAAGGCGGCCTATACTTGAAAAATGATCAATTCTATTTGATAAAATTTTCTTCCTTTATATCACCCCTAGGTATCAGACCTCCAGTATGCCTCCCCAGCCACCGTTTCGCGCTGCGGTATGGTCTACGTCGACCCCAAGAACCTCGGCTACCGACCCTTCTGGTCAAAATGGCTGAATAAGAGGCAGAGCAAGAACGAGAGGGAGGACCTCAATCGCCTTTTCGAAAAATACGTGCCCAACTGTATTGACATGATCGTTGAGGGGATAGTGGATGGAAAGCAAGGGGAACGCCTTAAAACCATAGTGCCACTTACCAATTTGAACATGGTAAGTATAGAATGATGATTTTTTTCCATTTTCAAAACTGACCAAAAAAGTGAAGCTCCATTTTTATTGATTTTATGTGGAATAGTAAGTATAGAATGACATTTTTTTTTTTTTTCATTTTGAAAACTGACCAAAAATTGAAGCTCCATTTTTATTGGTTTAATTTAGAATCATAATCATCTATTTTCACAGCTGACCTCTAAACTGTAGGTCCACTTATATCATTTTTCATATGGTTAATTAAGAATGATATAGGTCCATTTTCAAATCCATACCTAAAAATCGTCATTCAGTTTGTCAATTTGGACATGGTAAGTATTTAGTGACAATTGCCTATTTTTGCAACTGACTTCTAAACTTTACATTTCCAATTTGAACATTGTAACGCAGGAGTCCATTTTCAAAATACCTCAAAAGTTATGAATGACAAAATTTGTTCATTTCAAACATTGGTCTCAATGCTACAGTACAGACATTTATTTCCTCTACCAGTCAACCGGACGTCTGCCAATGCCTGGTTGTACAAACACCCATGGCTAACATGTCAAAAGAATACGCCAAGCATGTACATCAATGACACACATAGCTTGCAAATCAAAGCTACGGTCAGTTGTGAGGTCATCCATGCATCCATATTCAGGAAAGTGGGTGGAAATCAGGAGTGCAGTCGTGTATTATGCACAGGATGCCCACATATTTAGTGCAGGAATTAAATGTCGGCACTGTAACATGTAACATGTATCATTTTGAACATGGAAAACAGAAAAAAAAATTGTTGTTGTTATTGTTGCTATTGTTATCATTGTTATTATTGTTGTTGTTTTCAGGTGACACAGTTGTCGTGCATGTTAGATGTGATACTGGTGAAGGAGGTTCAGGACCCTGATGTTCTGGAGGCCTACTTTCTGCAGTGCCTCTATAGCTCTATAGATATTGTTATTGTTATTGTTATTATTATTATTGTTGCTGTTGTTTTCAGGTGACACAGTTGTCGTGCATGTTAGATGTGATACTGGTGAAGGAGGTCCAGGACCCTGATGTTCTGGAGGCTTACTTTCTGTAGTTCCTCTATAGCTATTGTTATTGTTATTATTGTTATTGTTGTTGTTGTTTTCAGGTGACACAGTTGTCGTGCATGTTAGATGTGATACTGGTGAAGGAGGTCCAGGACCCTGATGTTCTGGAGGCCTACTTTCTGCAGTGCCTCTATTGGTCTTTGGGAGCTGGCCTGTTGGAAGAGGGCCGCGTCAAGTTTGATAAATACGTTAAATATCTCGCATCCATGTCAAGTGTTGTGGATGACGAAAAAACACAGGCAGGACCAGGTAAAGTCATTTTTATTTGATTATCATCTTTGATATTTGTATTTGTTATATTAACCCATTCATGGCCAGAGCTCCTCTTGTTTTAACCTTTATGTTGGTGGTGGCTAATTTGGCCAATACAAAATGATGCAAAAGACCTTTGAAATGATTTTACCCTGGCAAATGGGTTTCTTATCTGAAAGTACTCAGCGAGAGCTATACAATGAATACAAACATGACAGAGTTTAAAGGTGGTTTGTAAAAACTGTTGCATCCTTGTGCTTTGGTAGAAGTATTGGAAAGGTTAACCCATTCATGGCCAAAGCTCATTTTGTAAAGTTTGTTTTCTGAATTTGTCTCTAACTACTTGAAGCCTACATGACAAGCCCTCCTTGGGCCCAGATAAATATTTTGGAATGCCTTTAAAAGAATTAAACCTTTTAAGTCCATATTCCCCACAAATCACTGATGCCAAATTGTAATGGGGATTATTGGCCATAACCAAGTTTGACGATATTATAAAATTCTTGTCCATCTTGTGACATATCAAAATGAACCTTGAATCGAGGACAATATTCTGACAGCCAATTGCCAAATTTTTCGGCTATATAGGGTCTTTTTGATTGGCGAAGAACCAGGCTCTTCTTGAAATGAATTTGATTATCTCTATTTTATGTCACAAAATCATGTATGTGTGTATGTGGCATTGGAAGCGTTAAATAGTAGTACTGTGGGATGCTATTGCAAGAGTAAAATATCAGTAAAATACATCTGATTCCTTTCCACAACACAACTGTCCTAATGTCTCTCATTGTAGAGTAAATTCTCGTATGTTTTTTCTAGTTATTGTCTCATGTCTCATGACTAACCTGTTTCTCCCATTTGACAGTACATGTATATATATACATATATATGTATATAATTATATATATATATATATATATATATATATATATATATATATATATATGTATATATATATATATATATATATATATATATATATAAATATATATGTATATATGTATGTATGTGTGTATGTGTGTATGTGTGTATGTATACGTACATCTGTATGTAACCGCTTTGTGTCTCTCATATGTTCCTTCCTCTCTCATATGCTGTCATGCAGGCAGGAACACTGGCTTCCTACCCAGGCCAGGTACAGAATCAAAAACAACACCACTTGAATATGCATGCTACTACAATAGTCTCACTGTGTCATGATTGTAGTCATAGTTAAGTTGGTTATAGAATTATAGAGCATGTTTTGATGAATAGTTGTTAAAAAAATTAAAAAAATTTTTTTAGCTTTCATCAGTAAGACACCCACCAAAACTAAATATTAGGTCATTATTGTTGGCACCTTTGTGATAAAAAGATTACTTTTGAGATGTGCCATACTGCATGTGAAATATGTTTTATTGGATCACAATTTATTTGCATGCGTTGGTTCACACCACACAGAGTGTAAGATTGTTTCTAATGCCATTACCTGGCAAACAAGAATGTTGCATGAAAAGCATTTCACCGATTTTAAATCAATAATTAGGACACTAATAAAAAATGGTTTGAGTAAAAAAAAAGAATTTTTGAGTAAAAACTTGTTACAGGTTGTGTTCCATATAAACAATTTCTTACAACCTACGATAATTTCATTCATGTTCCTAGGAGAAATTCCCGAGACCGCTCCGACGATGTTTGAATATTTCTGGGATGGCGAGCAGACCAAGTGGATTCAGTGGACGAAAAAGGTCCCCAAGTACGTCCACGACCCGGACAGGAAGTTCAGCGAGATCCTCGTCCCCACGGTCGATACCGTGCGCACCCGCTGGCTCCTGGAACTCATGGTCAACAACAAACAACCCGTCCTCCTGGTGGGAGAAACCGGAACTTCAAAAACGGCAACCATACAGGATTTCATGCGGGATCTTGATTCTGAAGTCAATGTAAGAAAAGGTTCTTTATTGTTCACTAGACGTAGGTTTTCTCATGGGTTCTCTCCTATGAATTTGCATAAATTTTTAACCCATTCATGCCTGAAGATCTCCTTGACAAGTATCGTCTTGGTCTCGATACTTTTGAAGATCACTTTTGAATTAATCATGAAATATTACTCATAATATTGAGTATTTATGATTACTCATAAACACTCATAATACTATAATTCAACTATTAGCGCATTTATTTACTTATTGAAATAAGACATGATATCCTAATACAATGTCATTGTAATTATACTGAAGTGAAATGATATCAATTGTTTGCTTGAAATTGACATTTCTCAGATAAAGATTTTGGGTGACCTGAGGGTGATTTGGGAGGTTTGGATATCCAAATAATGCCCAGACGCTCTGCTGGCTATGGCTATATTGTACTCTTTGCAAGAGTTTGTATTGTGTATGCCTGTTCTTTACCATAAGTTCTCACCCCCTGCCCTCTACGAAGCTGGTAAGTTATTGTGATGAATGCTAGCACTGCATGCCCCCCCCCCCCCCCCCTGTACATGCTAGAGACTTACGGTGATAATTGTCATGGTTTAACCCTTACAAAATAAAATTGGAACATTTTGTGTGACACGAGTGGCCGAAACTAGAATGATCAGTGGTACAAGTGTGTATACTAGTGATTTGTCCACATTCTAACCACATATACCTTGGCAGTGCCATATAATTACCACATTTTTACTACACATCATGGTAGACACATCAGGTTGCAACATAGGTTCCACAACATAACTTGCGGAGCAGGGCAAGCTGCCCCTAAAGTTTACTTACCTCAACGACACTTTCACTTGCCCCCGACCCTCTGTTAAAAGTTACATTGCGAGGACTCTGCCCAAAACATTACATGCTGATAGGGGCAAGTTAGGGTCTTGCTCGCCTTGCCGATTACTGTTTTTTGGCCAATCTCACTTGCTCAAATTGCAACAGGGCAAATGGTTATGTTGCACGCTGCACATGGCAGACCTGTGGTAGAATGGTGGTAATGGTCAACCACGAGTCTGCCATGGGTGTACCACTAGACCTGTGGCAGACCCAAGGGAACTGGCATAGAAGCCTATAGGCCCCTTGCACATGCCAAAAGAGTGGGTTCGGGGTTGCCACAACGTTGCATAGAAAGCGAAGCATGATTTGGTATAAAGATGGATATATCCGCTAACCACTGATGCATATACACAAACAAGACCCTTTATTTTTCATTTTCTTGTTTCCTAAGGAAGTCCCGTTTTCACCATCTCCCCTGAGTTATAGTGGTATTCACATTCTATTCCTGTAAGGCATTGATTCACCAAACGCCTTTGATGGGAATTATCCCACTGTGACTGTAGTGATGTGTCTTTAGTTTCACCCTAATGCTACTATACCAGCATGCAGACAGCACATTTAACCCATTCACACTTAGAGTTCCTCCAGAAAGTATCGTCTGCTACTCCTATACTTTTGAAAATAACTTGAGAATAAAGCAAAAGTTCACAAAATATTTGAAGGAGAGTTGTTGTTTGGCTTCTGAATAACATTTCTCCTTTTACATATTTTTCAAAAAATACTTTTGTTAGAGTCTTTTTATCAAAATTGCCAGGCCTGTTTTGGCCGCGGTGAGCATTAATGGGTTAATGGATAGGAATAATTAAGATAGCATGGACAACAATTGTTTTATAGATGCCTTTCTTTCTTAGAAAATCAGCAAAGTAAGGGTCTGAAAATATCTTTCATATTGAGATAAGGTTAACTCACATCTTTACTGTCTATCTGAGAATTCAGAAAAAACAACACTTTTCTTCCACTCATTTTTCATAAAAGTGTGTGTTTAAGTAAGCTGTTTTGCATAATAAATCACAAGTTGCAAAATAGCTGTAGGTAATGTTTGGGTGTTATCTTAAACCGTTAAAGCTTAAGAGTCTTGAAATTGTCATCTTGATCTTTAGTAATTTTGACGCAAACTTAGAAATTAATGGTTGTTTTTATAAAATATTTGAAGAATAGTTGGTAGAGTTTTGATTATCATTTCTTCTTCAATTATTTTTGCAATTTTATATTTGCCTGCAAAAAGTATTATCAAAATTGTCATGCTGCACTTGACCGCTGTAAGCATTTATGATTCAAATTTTTTTTACATTCAAATTTTTTTATATATTTTTTACATATTCAAATCTTTAAAATATATTTCATCTTTATTTACTTTCTTCCTTCAAGCAAGCAGCAATTGCAAGTTTTGCAAGATTCTTTATTCTGTGCCTAGGTTCTAGGGTTCGGATGGGAAAAATATTTTTGCGTCGATTAATCAAACAAATTTTCGCAAAATTAATTGATTCGGTCAATTTCCTGGCCACATTAATGCAATGCCAATGGTAAAACAAACGATCACCAATTTTGTATACTGCTCACCATGTTTGCACAATACGTTCAGAGACATGAACTTTTGAAACATTTGAGTATAATCAATTTTGTCAGATGTCAGTCAAACGAGTCAGTCTGGCTTTGTGAAGTACGTTTAATCGCGTTACCAATTAATCATCCAAGCACTACTAAGTTTATTCTCACTTCTTCTTTTACTGTTCTGCTCCTCAGCTGGAAATGAACATGAACTTCTCATCCCGAACCACGTCCATGGACGTCCAGAGGAATCTAGAGGCAAATGTAGAGAAGAGAACAAAGGATACATACGGACCACCGCCAGGAAAGAGGCTGCTCATCTTCATAGATGATCTCAACATGCCACAGGTAAAGGCCTAATGCAAATACCGTATTACGTCGTTTAAACGCACGTGCAGGTAACAGGATAGGAAAAAATTAGCTAGAAGGGGTATTGGCAATCTTTCGTATAGTGGCACCCCACGGCTGCAATGAGTTTAAATGTTTGCACGTTACAACTTGAAGTCTCTTGTTACACCTTGCTTAATTGGATGCTTAAGCAATTGCGTGCCTAGGACTGCATGATAGCGCGAAATGTTCAAGCGAACAGCAGTGAAAACACAATCAAAATACAGTTTGTGACATTCCCACTTGAAAAGGTAACAAATTATTTACATTTGCCAGGAGAGGTTTGGGTGGTTCCGAAGGCCAGAAAATAATGTCTGCTAGCGTAGCCCTTATACTTGTGAAAACTGTCGAGTCAATAACAAATATCAACAATTTAGGTTTTTCTTATAGAATTCCGGACAGTTTCAAAAAACAACAATTTTCTTTTGAAAGGAAAAAAATGAAAATGTTGCAGAAAAATCATTCATTTATTATCGTGATTCCAGGTTGATGAATATGGCACGCAGCAGCCCATTGCCCTGCTGAAACTGCTACTTGAACGCGGTGGCATCTTCGATCGCGGCAAGGACCTCAACTGGAAGCAGCTGAAAGACATCGGCTACATGGCGGCCATGGGGAAGGCGGGAGGGGGCCGTAACGAGGTCGACCCCCGCTTTATCTCACTCTTCACCGTGTTCAACATGACCTTCCCCTCCGAAGATTCCCTCTACCATATCTACCACAGTATCCTAAAGGGACATCTCGAGCCATTCCCCGAGGAGGTCAAAGGCATCTGCTCGTTGCTCACGAAAATGACCATGCAAATTTACAAGTAAGTAACTAAAACATACTTCTTAACCCTTCCAATGCTGAGGCTTTTTTCGTCCAAAGCACAAGGATGCAAAGATTTTTGAAAACCATCTAAACCCTAACATGTTGCTATCCAATGAATACCAACGTAACAGGGTTGAGGTGGTTTTTGAAAATCTTTGCGTCCCAGTCTTTTAGACAAAAGTAGCCTCAGCTTTGGACGGGTTAAGATAATGAACTGTTTTGAAAATGTGCAATGAGGCAATTTTCTGACGAGCAAGAAAAAAAAGTGATCCAAAGATACTGTGTAGTTAGAAGTTGGTTATTTGGCAATATAGATGTTATTCATTGATTTTCAGACATTCCGAAATAGTTTCCATCATTTATTGCTTTTTACTCATTTTTCACGTATATCATAAAATTAATGATCTTTCCTTCCTTTTTTTCCAGGCAGTGTGTAGTGTCTCTCCCACCCACCCCTTCCAAGTTCCACTATATATTTAACCTGCGTGACCTGTCACGTATATATAACGGCTTGTGTCTGACCATCACTGACCGATTTGACCGTATTGACCTGTTTGTGCGTGTGTGGAGGAACGAGTGCCAGAGGGTCATCTGTGACAGACTCATCAACGGACAGGACAAGGCACTAGTTGATGTAGGTCTTACTTTTCTTTTGATAATGATAATAGTGGTAGTAGTAGTAGTAGTAGAAGTAGTAGTAATAGTAGTAGTAATAGTAGTAATAGTAGTAAAATAATAATGATGAAAATAATAGTAATGATAATGATAATAATTATGATAATAATAATGATAATGATAATAATAATAATAATAATGATAATAACAATAATAATGACAATAATGATAATGATAATGATATGATAATAATAATGATAATGATGATAATAATAATGATATAATAATGATAATAATAATTATAATAATAATAATAATGATAATGTTAATAATAAAATAAATAATAGTAATAACAATAATGATAATAATATAATATTAATGATTATAATAATAATAATAATAATGATAATCTTTATTACAGGAGTTTATTAAATGCACAATTTGATTTACGTTGTAGCCCTCAGGTTTTAAAAATGCATTGTGCGGAAATATGATATTTTTCAGCAAGGTCCTCCATAACTGTTTTCCCACTTGCACAGGGCAAGCAATAAACCCAAAAATTTAGTAAAGGAAAGTTAATATCTACTATGCAAACCAATATTCTTGGTATATTTCTTTTAAAATTATGCAAAAAAAAACTGAAAAATGATCGAAACCTTGGCAAATGGGTACTCATCTGAGAGTACTCAGCTAGAGCTATCTAATGAATACCAACATGACAGAGTTTAAATGTTTTTCAGAAATCGTTGTGTCCTTTTCTTTGGTAAAAAGTAGCCTCAGCATTGGAAGGGTTAAACAGAACTGTCTTCTAATGTTATGGATCTTTCTTAAAATCCAATCAATTTCTTATTTTCAGGGCATGTTGAAGACACTGTTAGAGGAGAAATTCCCTGACAATCTTGAGTTTGTTTTGCGTGACCCGATATTATTTGGAGATTACCGTACAGCGCTTGATGAGGGAGAACCTAGACTATATGAAGACATACAAGATTACGATGCTGCCAAGGCACTCTTCCAAGAGGTAAGTGAGAAGAAAAAAATGCACTATCACATATATTGTGTTTACCATAGATATTGACGCTTCTGTTCTTCAAAACCTGGGAGAGAAAAAATATTTTTTCTTTTTATCCCATTCACACCTGTAGTGCCCAAAATAGACTTACAATTTAGGCAATATCCCTTAAAGAAAATCAAATTTCCAAGAGGTGAGTGTCTGACTATGAGAAAAAAGGGTGTAGGCTTTAACATGTGTTAAAATTTCACAATGACCCTTATATTCACAAATTAACCTCATAAGCCACCTTAAATGCCCTTCTTTTATTGCAGGTTCTTGAAGAATACAACGATCGCAACCAGCCGATGAACCTCGTGCTCTTTGACGACGCCCTCGAGCATCTAACGCGAATCCACCGCGTTATCCGTATGGACCAAGGCCACGCCCTATTGGTCGGTGTGGGAGGAAGCGGCAAGCAGAGTCTGACGCGATTGGCTGCATTCGCAGCCGAGTGCGAGATCTTCGAGATCACGCTCAGTCGAGGCTACAGCGAGAACAACTTCCGTGAGGACCTGAAGCTCCTTTATAACAAACTGGGTATCGAGAACAAGAAGATGGTGTTTTTGTTCAAGGACCAGGATGTGGTTGAAGAAGGTGAGTCAAGGAACCAAAGCCTAATCTACTAAAACCCTGGCACATTGGTACTCATCTGAGAGAACTCAGCGAGAGCTTTCCAATGACCAATATGGTTTTGAAGATTTTCAAAAATGTTTGTGCCCTTTTGTGTGGACAAAAATAGTCTCAACATTAGAGGGGATAAGGAACTAAAGCCTACTCTACAGTATTTTACCAGGTTCATTGTCTCCTCTAACTATACTCTACCAAACACCATAGATCATATAAACATGGCACCAGATTGTTGGATATCTTTAAAAGTAGCATTTTTAGATGATATATGAAAATATTATCTTGACAGTGTCTGGCTGAAAGTAAAGGTAATGACAAATTAGGTTTGGAATGCGGAAGACTTGATAAAAATGAAGATGGCTTTGAGATTGCATCCAATTTCTGAAATTGATATCTACCATAAAGTAATAACCCTTATGTTGCTGATGTCTAATTTGGCCAATACAAAATTATGCAAAAAACCTGAAAAAGGACTGAAACCCTGGCACATGGTAATCATCTGAGATTGCTCAGCGAGAGCTATCCAATGAATACCAAGATGACAGGGTGTAGATGGTTTTCGAAAAATCTTTGCGTCCTTTTGCTTGAACAAAAATAGCCTTAGCATTGGAAGGGATAACTATTTTTCATTGGACTTATGTGTATTGTTGTTTTATTTATTGTTTATTGTTTTTCTAGGTTTCCTGGAGCTGATCAACAATATGTTGACATCCGGGATGGTGCCCGCCCTCTATCCTGACGATGAGAAAGAGGGAATCATTGGACAGGTAAGGAAAGACAATGGCTATTCTTCCTGGAAAAACAATAAGCAAAACAACAGGAATAAGATTGTCATTAACAAAAGCTAGAACTACTATTGTTACTACTACTGCAACTACTTCTAAAACTACAACTACATGTACTTCTACTGGTGCCGTTGCTACTACTACTGCTGCTACTGTTGCTGCTGCTACTACTACTACTACTGCTGCTGCTGCTGCTACTGCTGCTGCTACTACTGCTGCTGCTGCTACCACAACTACTACTACTACTACTACTACTTCTGCTACTGCTACCACTACTACTACTACTACTTCTGCTACTGCTACCACTACTACTACTACTAATAATAATAAAAATGATAATAGTAATAATAATACTAATAATAATACTTATACTTATAATACAAGTACTAATAATACTAAAACTATTGCCGCCACAACTTTTCCTTCATCTCCTTCTTCTTCTTCAACATGAAAAATATGTAACTGGTTAAGATGAATTGCATTTGCTAATGAAATAAACTGATTATGTGCAATTTATTGACATGGATTTCTGTAATGGATTACTGTCAAAGTGCATTTTTATGTCAATAAGACTTAAATGTGAAACTATCAAATAAATAAATGATTCCTGTAATTGTTTCAAAAATTGCATATCTCATATTGTTTAATTCCTCATACAACCTGTGCTTGAATGATTTCCTTTTTCTTTTTGCTGACATGATAATGCTTACATTTTTATTTAGAAGTTTTTCATTGTCTGCATCAGGGGTTTGACCAATCCTTTCCCCTTAGAGGGATAGGTGCTGTGTATTGAACTAACTGTTTTGTAAGCGGTAAATTCTCAGAAATTTAGACCGCCCTAGGAACTTGGGCCACCATGATTATTTTGCAAAATAATTACTGGGAAATCTGGGCAACCCTCGATCTATCAGCAGTTGCAGTTTCACAAAATATGGAGATAGCTGCAAATCTTGTTGTAACAGCATTGAAGTATTTTCAGAAAAAAACGGGCCAGCCTGAACCCAAAAGATTCCGATTAGCTGGAAAACCCCTGGTGTGCATGTTCGCTATAATACCTGACTAACAAATTGCTTCTCCTCCTTGAATCCCTCTTCTAGACTTTCACTGGTGTACGTAAATATTCAGGTTGTTGCACAAGAGTTGGGAATAGAATGATGCCGGGAGAGGTGGCTCCCAACAATGGGCCTATTGTGTTTGTTGAGATATTGTTGTCTATTGTTGGAAAGGATTGATTTTTGTATTATGACTCTGCATGTCTTATTGAAAAAGGCCCCTAGTATAAGCCACCATTTTATTGTGATACTGTGATTAAGTTCTGATGGATGATTGGTAATGATGATGCATGCCGAGTCACTGACAGATAGATAGATAGGACACAGAAATAAAGGTTCTTTTTGTGCTTCCAAAGATCAAATGTGATGAAATAATTTTGATCTCTGACTTGTTTCTTTTTTTTTATTATTTTATTTTTTTATTTACTGTTGAAAAATAGTAATTAGTAATTGACACAATTAAAAAATAAATGAATCAAGATTAATAGCAATCGAGATTAAGATTTTAGGTTATTTGCCGTGATTCCTGGTTACATTTCTGCCATTTGTTGAGGTTCTGAATGTGTTAGTGCTAAGATGGACCTATAGATAGGGACCTGCATGTTAAACACAAACACACATAGAGATCTGGAGCATGTATGCAATGTAATGTTTGCACTTCAATTAAGTACTGTATTGCTGTCAAACATGAAATCCACAATTTTCCACAGCACAAACAGCATGCAAATTTGCTATTAATATAATAACCCTTGTCCTGCTGAATTGCTGAATTTAACCTACCCTGCCAACTGCATTGTTTTGGTCCCCAGGCATAAAATTAACCATTGGGGGTTATAGGGGTACAACCTGAATTTTAAGGAGTTACCCCCAACTTGCCATATATCAAAATGAAATTCAGTTATTTCTAGGTTACACAGGACTAGGGTTATAAGTCCTATGAATGTTTGCTTCCTCAAAGCTTGATCTCCATATTTGTTTTGCTAACCCGATGTGTTTTTTAGGTCATGCTTTTTTGGCAATATATCCAACCCCCCCCCCTCATGAAAAAATGGTAAAAATTGAGCTGTTAAAATGTCTTGTGCCTTAGTCGAAAGTAGTCTCAGCATTGATAGGGTTAAGGAGGTTGTTTTAGAAATTGTGCTTCTGTGTTCAGGTTTTGTTGCAGTTTCATGTGTAAGCTGTTGTTGTCACAATTGTTTTCAGAACACTTATTGCGATTGGGTGCCATCTAGTAGCATTATTGAAAACCACAGACACTCATTGCTTTACATGTCATAATATTACCAGTGTGCAGGGACAGATACAGGAGTTAAGAGTAAGGGTTCTTTGTAAGAATTTTTTTAGTCAAAATAAGAGGGAATGTCTGTAATTGACTGTAAAAATTATTTCTTTTGTACATGAGTAGGAGAATGGTTTTAACCCTTATGCTGCTGGTGGCTAATATGGCCAACACAATATGATGCAAAAAAGCTGAAAAAAGACTGAAACCCTGGCACATGGGTACTCATCTAATAGTTCTCAGCGAGTGCTTTCTAATGGATACCAACACAACAGGGTTTAGATGGTTTTCAAAAATATGTGTACCTTGTCCTTTGGACAAACGTATACTCCGCGATGGCTTTCCAATGAATACCAACGTGACAGGGCTTTGATGGTTTTCAAAGATCTTTGCATCCCTGTGCTTCGGATGAAAGTGGCCTCAGCATTGGAAGGGTTAAGAATAAGGGTTCTTTGTAAAATGTGAGATTTATTTAGTCGAAATTATAGAAAAGTGTCAGTAATAAACTTTCAAAATTATTTATTTTGCACATAAGTAGGAAAATGTATTTTACCTCAGTGTATCTCCTAGATCTGGCCCTGGAGCAGCATTTAATTACCTTACTTATGTAAGAATGGATTAACAACTTAGTATATTGTAACTAACCTAACATCAACTAATACCATGATTACTAATCTATGCTGATTTAGTTCTAGAATATATGCTTTAACTAATTGACTTCCTTCAGTTCCTTGTAAAAAGATTAATATCTAGATATATTGTTACTAACCTAACAGCAACTAATATCATCACTACTAATCTATTATGTTGATCGAATTTTAGAAGATATGCTTCAACCAATTGAAATATTTTGCAAATGGATTAACATATGTTTATTGTTACTAACCTACTAGGTATACTAACATCATTACTACTAATTTATGTTGATTGTATTAATATCCACTATACATATACACATATATTCACAAGGATTCCTGTTTCATCTATGAGAAGGGTTATGTCTCGGATTGGTAGTACCATCTCATCCTTAACCCATTTATCCTTGTAGCCTTCAAAGATGCTCGACATTTATAATGTAATTTTTTTGGTCAGAATTTTTTTTTCTAAAATATTTGAAGGGGAAATTTGATTAACATTTATTTGATCAAGTTTGACAAAAATTTGAATTGGGTTAGGCGGTGGTTTTCACCGGGTAGTCCTGTTTCCTCCACCAGTTACAACTGGCTATTTACGACTTAGCCTTAATATGACAGAAAAAGTGACGAAAAACCAAAATTACAAATAAAATTTAAGGATCAGTGGGTTAACGGATGTTTAGGTGTGCCCCTTCCTAATAAGGATATACATGGTTTTCACACCCTACTTGTTATTTTTTCCAGATGCGTAGTGAGGCCACCAAGGGAGGCGCAGCTCCGGCAAGGGAGAGCATCTGGCAGTTCTTCGTCAACAAATGCGCCAACAATCTCCATATTGTTATGGCCATGTCGCCTGTGGGCGACACTCTCAGAACCAGATGCAGAAACTTTCCTGGTTAGTGAATTATATAATGCATATATTTTCATCATTTATTATTATATTTATTATTTATTTTTTATTTATTTTTTATTTATTTTAATTTGATTTATTTATTATTTTGATTTATTTTCTTTTTATTATTATAATTTTTGAAAAGAAATTCTTGTTTTTTGTGTTGTTTCTCTCAATAATTCTAATCATTTATTTATTATTTTTTCGATTTTAGTTATGGATTTATTTTTGTAAATTTAAATATATATATATTTTGATTATTTTTGGATTTTTTTTTCTTGTTTTATTTTATTTTATTGATATATTTCTAATTTTTTTTTTTTTGAATTACACATTTTGGCTGGGGCTGGCCCAATAGCCAAGTGAACTAAGGCATCGCCACTGACTGCTAGCAGTCTCCCATGATTGTCATATATCTAGGGTTTAACTCGCACAATTTGGAAATATTTGATGGAGAAATCTGAAATAAGAAATTAAAAACAACTTTTCTCAAATTATTTTGTGTAATAATTCTCAATTCCAAGATAATTGTCAAAAGTATCATAATTTCAGATGACAATTTCTGGAGGAACTGTTAAGTATTAGTTAGTTAAGTCCATTTCAATCAAAAGGTGTGAGAAATTGCAATGGACTAAGGGTTAAATCTTATACTGTGCTTTTTTCCTTGGTTATTCTGGTTACTCTAGCATTGAGGGAGGATGAGTGGGAATAAAAAAGAGTATAAAATCCATGCACAAACAATCTGATATTTTACTTGTGATGGATTAACTATTGAGTGTTTAATTAACTATTCTGAGGGTGAATAGGTAGGAATAAAAGAAATGCATAAAATTTATGCAGGAACGTTTTTTACTTGTGTTGGAATTAAACGTTGGGTGTTCCTAAGAAGGCTACGTAGGAATTAAAAGTTGCATTAAATATATGCTAAAAATTTTTTGATATTTTTTAGATTGACCACTGTTTGTATCTGTGTACCACCTGTAGCTATCACTGATAATGGTGGTATTAATTTGTTATTCCCGTGGCCAGAACAGGTTCTGTATATTTTACCTGTGTTTAATTAACCATTGTTAACCCTTTTGCTGATGGTGGCTAATTTGGCCAATACAAAATGATGCAAAAAACCTGAAAAATGATTGAAAGCCTGACACATAGGTACTCATCTGTGTGTACTCAGCAAGAGCTATCTAATTAATACCAACATGGCAGAGTTTAAATGGTTTTCAAAAAACTTTGCATCCTTGTGCTTTGGACGAAAGTAGTCTCAGATTTGGAAGGATTAATGTCTGTTTCCCACCTTGAGGTATGGTGAATAACGCCATAATTGATTGTTTTTTTCAGTCGCCAGAAAAAGTCTTGTATATTTTGCCTGTGTTTAATTAACCATTGTTTGTGTCTGTATCACACCTTTAGGTATGGTGAATAACGTTCTTCCAGTGGCCAGAATTTACTAACAAGCCCTGTTTATTTTACCTGTGTTTAATTAACCATTGTTTATGTCTGTTTCCCACCTTTAGGTATGGTGAATAATGCCAGTATCGATTGGTTCTTCCCATGGCCAGAACAAGCCCTGTATGCTGTGGCCAGTGTCTTCATATCTCCAGATGTAAGTAGCATATAACCATGCCCTTCCCTACTTACTAACCTATCTAGTGGTACCCACCTAGACTGTTTCTCCAGCCTACGACAGACCCTAAAATGTTTGACACTATATTTACTTTATTCTAAAGCATAGTATTCTGTAGCATTAGTACAATAGGCCCAGCCTGGTTAATTTGTAATAGATGGTCTAGTGGGTTAATAATACACCAATTTCTATGCAGTGTGAAGGGCTAGTGCAAGTACTAACAGGTATCAGTGGCGACATATTTGAATTAAATGTAATAATTTGGATATTTTGTTTTTCACAATTTAATAATATTTATAGATAGAAATATCTCACTTACGATGACTGTTTTCTTACCTCTGAGAAGTTACTAATCAATTACTAATCATTGTTATTATCTGTTTCTAATGATTACTAATGTACACTATTTGTGGATGTGCTGCAGTATAATTTTGTTCATAAGAGATGTAATTACTAACATCACAATTAGATGCAAACTGACCCTTATTAACAACTTCAACTTGTAAGGAGGCTATGAGAATCAAATTTTCTCTTTTTCATTCTCCAATTTCAATTTTTTTTTTCAATTTTTTTTTTTTTCAATTTTTTTTTTGTTGTTTTTTGTGATTTCTTTCTTGCAATAGCATTTTTATGAAATATCTGGAGCAGATGTGGTAAATCTTGGGATAATTTTAGAATTCTTACTTTGTTCCCCAGTGATTTACAAAAGTATTGTAGATCCGTAAATCATTTTTCAATGGGAACTTTTATCGTAAATGGGAGTAAATGTAGATATTTCACTTGCCCCACTGGCTGATTGCAGAGTTTTGACTTGCCCGGTATAATCGGGCAAATCGTAAAACCCAGTATGGTAAGATGTTTTTTTATCTCCTCCCCGGAGCACCCGTCAAAAATAGTCTTGCCATTTCTTTTTTCAATTTTCAACTTTATTTTTTGCATATGCTGGAAGAAATTTTGCTACCTATTCATTTTAATGTACTTTTTTGGTCATGCTAAATGTCTCCAATAGCCATTCACTTTACTTTTTTTTTACTTTTTTTTTTTTTCGGTCAGCCCCAATGACTGAGTTATGCCCCCCTTAACGCCTTAACCTCACCTTTGCACAAGGGCTTGTTTAGGCATGTGAAAGATTTATCAGGATTAAATTTTTTTTTTATTAGTGATCATAGTTGGCATGTCCAGCATGAATGGGTTAATCTGGCTGCAGTCCTACGATTACCGTATTTCTCCATTTAAAAGCACAGACCCCAAATAAACGGACCCCCCCCTTTTCTGATTTCTTTTTTGGAAATGGGCTAGCCAGCGAAAGACTGCCAATACCCCTACTAGCGAATTTTTTCCTAACCTGTTCCCCGCGTGTGTGCTTAAATGGAAGAATATGGTAATACAATCATGATCTGAGTCCCATGGTTCATGCCACGGCTTCTTTCTCTGTAGTTCCTAGGAGCCCAATATTGTATTAATACCGTATTTATGTTGTCTGCTCAGCACTCCGATAAGGTATCAGTATCACACTAACCAGACATCCTGTTTAAAACGAAAATGAGATTTTCCTAGTGATATTTCACTTGTTGATAAGATTAGCTAAGGATTTTTTCAAGAATTAGTAATATATTTATAATTAAGTGTGTATAATATTACACAATCCTACATATCATTAAATTTGTATAATGTCGCACATTCCTACCAAGAAAAATTTATCCGGTAGAAATTTAATTTCATGTATATTTAGAAATTTTTACTCCAAAGTATTTTTTTATTCATTTATCTATTTCTTTTAGTTTTTTGAGATTCGGTATCAAGCATATATACTGATGTTAGTACGCAAAAGCGTTTATGTAAAATCTCAGGAAAATCTTAAGATTTAAACAGGACAAATGCATGAGAATGAAACTGCTGTTGATTGACTTTCAATTGGTAATCCTGCCTTTAATGGATATTGAATGGGCAGTACTGAACTGAGTTTGAAATAATCACAGGTTTGATTTGATATGAAATTTTCTGTGTGACTCATTTTACAAAATGATGGTAAAGAAGGTCTTAGCTAAGAGTTGGCACCTTTAAAATTTTTGCAATACAATAGAATATTGATATAGCCTTAACAATCAGATACCTTAACAAAATGTTTTAACATTATTGCCTGCCTCCCAGGGACCTACTTTTGTTAAATTTAGCACTGTCAACTTCAGAAATTATACTAATAAATATCCAACTGCCTTCGTAAGGATTAAATCAATTTCAAAAATAGTTTAATCCTTAACAATATGATACGATATGATACTTTTGCGATACAATACTTTTTTCCCTTTCAATAATGGAATTTGGTATTGTATCCAGTACCTGTACTTTTTCGTATGCCTACTCTTAGCTCTGCTTGGAAAAGGTATATCTTTTCTCCACCGTGTTGGTTTTCATATTTTGTACATTTCACCTGCATGGTCCTAATGAATGGTTGGACTTGGTTTGGGCTCTTGAAATTACAATTTTTTAGCATTGATTTTGTATCCTTTCCATATTCAATATCCAAATGCATAACAAAGAAGTTGATGTGCTAATGCAAATAATAAGTATGCCAAGCAGTTGGAGTGACAAAATGTCATAACATATTACTACATGTGCAGCTGTGAATGCTGGAAACTCAGGAATGTAGTTGCATGCAAATCTAAATATTCACTGAGTGCTTTTGCGGTGAAATTGGAAACGTGGTTATTTATTGAAAGATACACGTCCACATACTGATGTGTTATACATGTCAACTACGAGAAGTTTTCAATGCATTGTGAGTAAGCAAATATCTAATGCACTAATACTATGAAGATATGGAAGTAACACTACACATTGAAATTGCTGTTTTCAGATTGAATCGCACATTTTGCAAACAATAAAGGATGGGATCATTATATCGTCTTCAGTATAATAGAATACAATATATATATATATATATATATATATATATATATATATATATATATATATATATATATATATATATATATATATATATATATATATTAATTATGATATACATTACCTGTTCATATCATGAAGCTTGCTTCGCCAATCGCTCCCTGACAATTGCCAAAAGTTTTAATTCCCCGTGATGTCCGTAGATGGCGCCTCCGCATGGCCTCCAATCACGTGACGTCGCCATCTTGTTTAACCCTCTTGCGATTGTCAGCGCTCCCGATAGCACGCATGTGATCGTGGTCCCGGTTTTCCTGCCTTTTCTCCGTTTTCGTGCCGCATCAAGCATTTACGCCGCATTTATTAGGATTTGAGTATATTAAGCCGTGTAGGGATATACTTTATATCCCTCCGATTTGTCTTATTTCCGATTTATTATCGTTTTTCCTTTTCTTGTTTACATTCTGTAATCCAAGATGGCTGATTCTTCTCCGGAAGGTTCGTCGCAGTCCCGTGACCCTTCTCCGGCTCGAGACCGTTCTTTGGGCGTCGAGTCGGACGGGCCTACGAAGCCAGCTGCCCGGGCCTCTTCGGGGACCCGGTGCACTGGACCGAGTTGCTCCCGGTGGACGATGACGTTCAAGGCCGACGAGCCTTGGACGTACCATCGTCTATGCGGGACGCATCTCGTCTGCACGCCCTCAGGCGCCGTCTGTGAGGTGTGCAGAGACTGGTCGGCGGAGATTTGGAAGGCCTTCAAGGTCAAGGATCTCCAGCTTCAAAAGAAGCGGGATTACCGGGCTGACAAAAAGCCCGGGAAAACCCGTTCCCAGTCCCCGGCAAAGGCCCGGGAGCCGGTACCCCCGGTCCCGTCTCCTATTGTGCTGGACAGCCCGGACCCGTCTGGGGCTGAGGCCCCGGCCGGGAAGAAGACGGAGGTACGCCGGACATCCCGTCCGTCCCGTACACATAAGAAGAAAAAGAGGAAGTACTCTTCCCCTTCTTCTTATGAATCCTCTTCTTCCGGCTTGTCCCCCGGGACGTCGCCAGACAGAGGACGTAGACATAGGTCTCCGGAGCCTAGGCACCGTCACCACTCTAGACACCGTTCGCGGAGGTCTAGAAGTGGGGACCGTCGGCCTACGGCCTCCGTCTCTGCGACGCCAGCACGAGCATCAGGGTCGGGTCTCCCCGCTGATGGCTCGGCGCTGGAGCAGTTGCTGCACCAAACCTTTGCCAGGTTCTCTGCTGCAAAGACTGCACTACCAGCATTTCCTTATCCCAGCCCGGGACCAGCTGCGGCGACGGCACCCGCGTCAGCCGCAGTAGCCCCGCTTCCAAAGGGGCTCACCCCTGAGGAAGAACGGGCAGTCATGCTTCTGGTAGCACCTCCGAGCATTACCCGGATGCTCGCCCCTCCCCATCCTGGGATCTCCCCGCTGGGATCCCCTGTTCGGTCTGCCCAACCACAGGCAACCGATGACGAGGAGGTGCTCTCCGAGCATTCGGGGCTTGAGGTGCATGCCCAGGACGATGGTCTCTTGGACAGGGACATCGAAATGCAGGTAGAGGAGCCTATTCCCGCACCTATCCCACCCCCTAGACCTGTGCCAGTGCAGCCAGCGCTGGACACAGTGTCGTTGGGCGACCCGGACGACCTTCCGGGCGACGTTAATGCGTGGCGGGCCACTTGGTCAGGGGAAAAGTTCCGCTTTCGCGTCCCGGCGCGAATTCAGGAAACCCGAAGGCAAATTGTCCAAGCTCCCGGTCTACCGACCAAAGAGACGGACCAAGCCCCGGTGTCTTCGAACAGGCCGGCTCAAACCCGTTCCCTGTTCGCTGACGTTCCGGAATTTGTGGCCAAGCCGTACGTCGTCGTCCCCATGGACCCTGTGACCATCTATTGCCAGTAGAGACGCCAAGGAAATCCTTGGGGGCTCGACGACGGCCCTGGGGGCTTCAACGTTCACGAAGAAGTTCCCCATGGCGGCTCGTGATGAAAGGGAGTGTCTCACTCCCCAGAAGATCGATGGCTTCCCGGCTTACAACTGGAAATATCTCATGGCGCCGGCCGCCGTGATCCTCCTCAAGGCCCACCGCCTAAGAAGGAGTCCTCCTATAGCAGGAGGGGAGGAAGGGTTTCTACTCTTCCCTCTTTTTAGTGGAGAAGAGATCAGGAGGCTGGAGGTCCATTTTAAACCTGAAGGAATTAAACGTCGCGGTGACACCCCCGTCGTTCAAAATGGATACCCTTCAGTCCGTCCTAGTATCACTAGGAGAGGATATCCGCCTATCCCAGACAGCAAATACGCTGGGCTCGGGACAGGACATGTGGGCCGTCTCTCTAGACTTAAAATGTTTCATAAAACGTAAGTCAATCAAATTTAAAGGGGCCCTTTAAGGCTCACATACATATCAGCTTATATGAAAGTAATACACTTCAAGAACAGGATGCTGCCCTTCTTTTTCTCTCAGTGATCCCATGAGGGGATATTTTTGCATATTGTCATCATCCTGCCCAGCCCCTGGCAGCGGCCATGTTTTTCAATTGGGTGGCAATCTGCCCCTAGCTCTGTGCATCCTGCCCCTAGCTTTGTGCTTATAACACTGACTACAGCAGGGGGTGATGACCCGGATTCAAAATGGCGGCGGCCTTGGCTCAGAGGAGGTGCTATTCACTAATTGCAATTTTAGATTTCTCTTTGTGTGGAGCTCTAGGGCTTCCCTGTTTATGACAGATGTTGAGCTATGTTCATGAACTTTCATATAAACCTATGATTTGTTCTTCCCCAAGTTCCCCTTTAAAATTTCTAAGTGCCAGGAATGGCTGAGCATGCATCTTAGAGCATCGAAAACCCTTAGGCTTCTGGGGGACGCTCAAGGGCCCCAGACCCCGCCCGCTAATACCAAGAACCTACGGTGCTCGGTGGCCATTTTCAGTTTGGGCACCAGTCAAAATTAGGACTGGATCCGCCCCTGACTTTCTTACAACACCATCGTGGGGTATAGGACAGCCATAGGGGCTATCCATACTGGTTTTTCTGAGGGAGTGACTGTATACAATCATCCAGTCCTCCAGTCTGTCATGAAAGGAATTTTCAATTCCAAAGCCACAACCAGACAATTAAAGCCAGTTTGGGACCTACCCAAGGTCCTAGGGCACCTATTGCAGGCCCCTTTCGAACCTATGGCTAGAGCCTCTTTGCGAAATCTCTCAGTCAAGACAGCCTTTCTCATACAACTGGCGTCTGGACGTAGAGGCGGCTGGATCCATGCATGTTGCATTGACCCAGCATACTTGCGTAAAGAATCAGGTGGATTCACGTTTTTGTCTTCCCTCATACTTGACAAAAACCAATCCGCTCACTTTACGCCTGAACCGGTCTTTATAGCAACCCTATCAGACCATTCTCCTGACGACAAGTTACATTGTCCAATCAGAGCCCTCAAATGGTACTTAGATAAAACTAAAACCATTAGAGGCCAAGAGAAGGCTCTCTTTATCTCCTCAAAAGAACCCCACTCAAAAGCAGCAAAACTGACTATTGCTGGGTGGGTTAAAGAGGCCATAGCTGGTACATATCGCGACCTTCCTCTGGAAGAGTGCCTAGCTATGAACATTAGAGCCCATGACACCAGAGGAGTGGCGGCATCCTGGGCCAGAGCGGCCGGGGTGTCCATTCCAGAAATCATGAATGCAGCAGCCTGGAGCACCCCTGTAACCTTTGCTAAGTTTTACCTCAAAGATCTTCCTAATCAAAAGGGTAAATTTGGCAATGCGGTCCTTTCCACGGCAGGCACCTTCAAACCTTGAAACGATACCACAGCTTTTGTTTGACGGTGGTACACTGCTTCATGATATGAACAGGTAATGTATATCATAATTAATCAGGGAATTAGTAGTAATTACCCTATTAATAAGATATACTTACCTGTTCATATCCCCACCCATCCGACCCCTATCGTTCCGTGTTCCCGATCGAGCGCTGACATTTAGAGGGTTAAACAAGATGGCGACGTCATGTGAGTGGAGGCCATGCGGAGGCGCCATCTACGGACATCACAGGGAATTAAAACTTTTGGCGATTGTCAGGGAGCGATTGGCAAAGCAAGCTTCATAATATGAACAGGTAAGTATATCTTATTAATAGGGTAATTACTACTAATTCCCTGATATATATATATATATATATATATATATATATATATATATATATATATATATATATATATATATATATATATATATATATATGTATGTATATGTATTATATATATTATATATATATTATATATAAACTTATATTTATTCAATTGATCGATACAGCTAAAAAAGTTCAAAATTAGCTGAAGGAAGTAGAAACTTAGTCTAATTTCTGAGATTATTGTTTCTTGTTCCTGAGATCTGTAATCTTTGTCCCAGAAAAGTAGCACAAATGGTATGGCAATTCCAGATGGGAGAAAGATGATGGACAATATTATATAAATGTGCTATTTTGAAATTTGGCTAGTAAATGCTTGAATAGGGCTAGTTATTTATAGGTGTTACTAGCCCTGCTGGGTCAGTAGAAATATCTCACTTATGATGACTGTCTTCTTACCTTCAGGAATTTGCTAATCAGTAACTAATCAATTACTAATCATTGTTAATATCTGTTGCAAATCATTACTAATATACACTAATTGTGGATATACTGCAATTTTATTTTATTCAGAAAACATGTAATTACTAATATCACAATTAGATGTAGACTGCTAAAGGATATCAAAATTATTTCTGTGTATCATTCTAGTTCATACAAATCTCTGTTTCCAGGTGAATCTTGTGCCGGAGGACTTCCGTGAACAGATCGTCAGCCATATTGTCATGGTGCATCAGTCGGTGGCAGAATACAGCGTAAAGTTCTTACAAAGGCTTCGCCGCAACAATTACGTCACTCCCAAGAACTATCTTGATTTTATCAGCACCTACTTGAAACTACTAGAGGAGAAGGACCAGTTCATCCTGGCACAGGTAGGCTAAAACATATATACATACATATATATAATTATATACCTGAAACTACTAGAGGAGAAGGACCAGTTCATCCTGGCACAGGTAGGCTAAAACATATATACATACATATATATAATTATATACCTGAAACTACTAGAGGAGAAGGACCAGTTCATCCTGGCACAGGTTGGCTGAAACTTATATATATATATATATATATATATATATATATATATATATATATATATATATATATATATATATATATATATATATATATATATATATATATATATATATATGTTACAGTAAGAGTGTCAAACCAGGGATTTAGTCAAATCCCTAAAACTTTCAGGGAATCTGTCAAATTCCTGTTTCACTCAAGGATTCGGTCCCTAAATGTCTACGGATATGACTAAACCCCTAAAAATAGGTGGGTCATTTTTGACTTGTTTACTGGAGACCTTTCAGAGGGATTGTTGAATGACAATTACCTTTGTTTTATGCTTAGTTGAGCGCTACTTATGATTTCTGATTATCAAAGTAATGAGGTACAAAGTAATGCTGAATAATCAATGCTCAGCCAAAAATTATTGCTTGATGATGATGATAATTAGTATCTCAGTCAACGTTTATCAATTTCATCATTCTGACCCTCCTATTTTCAAGGTTTTAGTCAAATCTCTAGACATTTAGGGACCAAATCCGTGAGTGAAACAAGAATTTGACAGATTCCCTAAAAGTTTTAGGGATTTGACTAAATCCCTGGTTTGACACTCTTACTGTAACATATGTTTATATATATATATATATATATATATATAAATATATATATATATATATATATATATATATATATATATATATATATATATGTATATGTGTGTGTGTGTGTGTATGTACAAGACAGACAAATTAAAGAATTCTCTTTTTATAATTTTTATTCCATGACAAACTTCTAAGTATAAAGCGATGTCAAATTAATGAATTATTCATCCTTCGATTTCTTATCAGTTTTAAAAATTGATTATGAAAATTTGAAGATTATTGATAATCTTGCATAGAAGTTCACTCATTGATATTCCTATATTTAGAGACTTGGAGTAAATTGATATTCTATTTTTAGATTATTGAAAAAAGTGACAGTCTTGCATAGAAGTTTATACTGATATGTCTTGATTTAGAAATTTCGAGTAAATTGATATTCTATTTTTGGCTGTGGTTTTCAGTGTGAACGATTGGCTGGTGGTATGACCAAACTGATCGAGGCCAGCGAGCAGCTGAACGAACTCAACGAGAAATTGGCCTCGCAGAAAGTGGCGGTGACAGAGAAGACTTTGGCTTGCGAGGAACTGCTGGAGGTCATCTCATCAAGAACGACCCAGGCCATCGAGAAAAAATCACTCGCAGAGGCAAAAGGAGGAGAAATTGCTGAGCAGAGTAAAATTATCGCAGTGGAAAAGGTAATAGGTCATTTTTGACCATCTAGTATTAAACCAGTAAAATTAAAAGAACGACCCAGGCCATTGAGAAAAAGTCACTCGCAGAGGCAAAAGGAGGAGAAATTGCAGAGCAGAGTAAAATCATTGCAGTGGAAAAGGTAATACCGTAAACTCTCAGTTATTTGGGACACTTTTGGACTTATATTTTGTTTAAGATATGAAGTTCTAGATTAGTAAAATTGTTGCCCGAGGAAATGAAATAAAAAAAGACCTAGTATTTCATTTAACATTGGAATCACTTTCCTTTTTTGATTAAACAATGTCGCAATAGGGAAATATATTTGGTAATGAATGCATACCAATTTTTTTTACCCTAGTCGTGTCATCTGATGATGTCTGGTCATCTTTATAAGTAGGAAAAGCAGAGTTTCTTTTTACTTGAATCCAAAGTTGCCAAGGCCTAACCCTATAGTCATGACAGATTTCCAGGATCACTGTACTGTAATACCAGGTCTGCCTGGTCACGGCACTACCAGGGCAACGAGGCATTTATGAGATGTTCTCAAACATATTAGGATCTTTGTTTCTAGCTGGGGAATATTTTTTTTCAATCAGATTAATTTGTTCATTGTTTCGGAAAAATAAAATTGTATCCGATAATTTGTGTTTCAGAAAGAGGCTGAAGATGCCCTGGCGTTGGCGCTACCGGCTCTGGAAGCCGCGCGATTGGCTCTGGAGGATCTAGACAAATCTGACGTCACAGAGATCAGGTACGGAAAATCTTGTGTAATTTACCGATGCTTTTAACCCTTATGATGCTGGTGGCTAATTAACGCACAATACAAAATGATGCAAAAAATCTCAAAAAACCCTGGCACATGAATATTTATCTGAAAGT
Source organism: Maea johnstoni (assembly GCA_963942565.1). Classification (NCBI taxonomy): domain Eukaryota; kingdom Metazoa; phylum Annelida; class Polychaeta; order Spionida; family Magelonidae; genus Maea; species Maea johnstoni. Next base: position 41,673,861 of record OZ012691.1, on the reverse strand, counting down.
ACTCAGCAAGATAATGATGATCCCTGTTTTTCTTGCAGGGCGTTTGCCAAGCCCCCAAAGGCCGTACAGGTGGTGTGCGAGTGTATTGTGGTGATGCGAGGCATCAAAGAGGTATCCTGGAAGTCTGCCAAGGCCATGATGGCAGAGACGGGATTCTTAAAGTCCCTCACAGAGATGGACGTCGATGGAATATCCAGTAAACAGGTCCAAACAGTCAAAGGTGTGTCTCAAACAATAGCTCTATTGTTCTTGTATTCCATCTCAAACAATAGCTCTTTTGTTCTTGTATTCCATCTCAAACAATAGCTCTATCGTTCTTGTCTTCCATCTCAAACAATAGCTCTATTGTTATTGTATTCCATCTCAAGCAATAGCTCTATTGTTCTTATATTCCATCTCAAACAATAGCTCCATTGTTCTTGTATTCCATCTCAAACAATAGCTCTATTGTTATTGTATTCCATCTCAAACAATAGCTCTTTTATTCTTGTATTCCATCTCAAACAATAGCTCTATTGTTATTGTATTCCATCTCAAACAATAGCTCTATCGTTCTTGTCTTCCATCTCAAACAATAGCTCTATTGTTCTTGTATTCCATCTCAAACAATAGCTCTATTGTTATTGTATTCCATCTCAAGCAATAGCTCTATCGTTCTTGTATTCCATCTCAAACAATAGCTCTATTGTTATTGTATTCCATCTCAAGCAATAGCTCTATTGTTCTTATATTCCATCTCAAACAATAGCTCTATTGTTATTGTATTCCATCTCAAACAATAGCTCTATCGTTCTTGTCTTCCATCTCAAATAATAGCTCTATTGTTATTGTATTCCATCTCAAGCAATAGCTCTATTGTTCTTGTATTCCATCTCAAACAATAGCTCTATTGTTATTGTATTCCATCTCAAGCAATAGCTCTATCGTTCTTGTATTCCATCTCAAACAATAGCTCTATTGTTATTGTATTCCATCTCAAGCAATAGCTCTATTGTTCTTGTATTCCATCTCAAACAATAGCTCTATTGTTATTGTATTCCATCTCAAGCAATAGCTCTATTGTTCTTGTATTCCATCTCAAACAATAGCTCTATTGTTATTGTATTCCATCTCAAGCAATAGCTCTATCGTTCTTGTCTTCCATCTCAAACAATAGCTCTATCGTTCTTGTCTTCCATCTCAAATAATAGCTCTATTGATCTTGTCTTCCATCTCAAACGATAGCTCTTTTGTTCTTGTATTCCATCTCAAGCAATAGCTCTATTGTTCTTGTATTCCATCTCAAACAATAGCTATATTGTTCTTGTATTCCATCTCAAACAATAGCTCTATTGTTATTGTATTCCATCTCAAACAATAGCTCTATTGTTATTGTATTCCATCTCAAACAATAGCTCTATTGTTATTGTATTCCATCTCAAGCAATAGCTCTATTGTTCTTGTATTCCATCTCAAACAATAGCTCTATTGTTCTTGTATTCCAATCATCCAAAGAATATCCAGTAAACAGGTTCAAACAGTCAAAGATGTTTGTCAGGCAATGCCTCCATTGTTCTTGTATTCCAAAACATCCAAAGAATCCACAGGACCCGCATTTGACATGTTTGCATATTTTCTGTGATAGATGCATTGATTCTTATAATATTTGACAAATATAACATCAGTATAAATCATACAGATAAGTTTGGCAGGTATGATGTGCAGATATGGCTTATTATGCTAAAAGATATGATTTGGTAGATATGATGACAATATGATGACAAGTTATTTTTATAGGGTGTAGATTTATGCCTTTATACTGAAGTATTAAAACTGCCTGTAAACTTGAATACCTTTTTATGTAAAACACTTTTATTCACTTTTGATTTATCATGTAGCTGGTCTTTATTGACGAGTCATACTCAGTGAATGTGTATATATATATATATATATATATATATATATATATATATATATATATATATATATATATATATATATATATATATATATATGTATATATATATATATATAATTATATATTTATTTATTTATATATATATATATATATATATATATATATATATATATATATATATATATACATACATATATATATATATATATATATGTATATATATATATATATATATATATATATATATATATATATATATATATATATATATATATATATATATATATATATATATATATATATATATATATATATACAGGGCCCGACGTTAACTTTTGCGGCGACTTGCCCAGTAGGGCAAGTGAGATTCAACTTTCACTTGCCCCACTAAAACCTTCACCTGCCATTGAAAATCTTTATGTTTTATAGTTTCATTTCAAGCAAGATACAGTTTTCACTTGCCCTACAGCTATAATTTACAAATTCTACTTGCCCGGGGCAACGGGGCAAGCACCAATGTCGAGCCCTGATATATATATATATATATATATATATATATATATATATATATATATATATATATATATATATATATATATATAAATAAAGTATATATTTTGTAGGTTTTCTGCGGGAGATTAACACAAACCCCGAGGACATGAAGTCTGTGAGCAAAGCTGGCGCAGGATTACTTAAGTTTGTGGAAGCTGTATTGGGCTACTGTTCCGTCGCAAGGGACATCAAACCAAAACGAGAAAAGGTCAGTATAAAGGAAGATGGGAGAGGAGGGTGAGGGGGAGCGTCATGAAATTGTTCCACTATGTCTTAGCCATGGTCTTAGCAAGCAGGTTATCTTGCCATCATTTGGACACCAAAATCATCAAAAGTCACCCAAGGACACCCAAAACTGTTTTCTCTAATTTGGTGCATAATATTGTAACACGTTTATTTCTCAAAACAAACATGGAACAATTTTAGCAAATGTGCCTAATATATATTACATAAACCTCCATGGATTACCTTTCTTAATTGTGTTAAGAAAAGGTATGTGTGTTAAACACTCATGCATGCAGTTTAAAAATTGCGAATAATTTAATTTCTGTGTTGCTCCCTAGGTGGCGCGCCTGGAGAAGAATTTCCACCAGGCGAAGCGCGACCTGGATAAGATCACCAATGAGGTGAAGACGCTGGAGACGGAACTTTCGGATCTGAGCCGAAAATACGAGGAGGCGACCTCGGAGAAACAGATGCTTCAGGAGGAGGCCGAGGTCATGGAACGACGACTTATCGCCGCAGATAAGCTCATATCTGGTCTGGGCTCCGAGAATGTAAGGTGAGGAAAAACATCCATCAAACGGCGCTTCATTTTGAAAGTTGCAATCATTAATGTAGAGGTGCCATCGTTAGTGACCGGATCGATGGATCGACATATTTCTGGTGCCGAAAATCAGATCGATAAAAATCCTAAAATATCGATATGGTCTTTAAACTTCCTGCCCCCTACTTAAGGGCATACTTTTGTACCATAGTAATTCCTTGAAGTTCCCTCGTGTTGTCCCCATAATCCCCAGGATTTGATTTTTGCTGTGGTCCTCTGATTTGAGGATTATACCTTTCATGCTACAGGCCACAAAGTTGAAAATTGTTATAGTTTCTTGCATGATGAGAGAGATGGTGCAATTTTCATATTTGAAGATAAGGAATTCCATATTAGTCATCATTTCTCAACTGTGTTTTCTCTGCGGTATTTCAGATGGACGACAGAGTTAGAGGAGCTGAAGAGTAAGCGTATCCGCCTGCTGGGCGACTGCTTGATCGGTTCAGCTTTCCTGAGTTACGTGGGCGCGTTCAGCTGGGAGTTCCGATCAGACATGGTTTACAAGGAGTGGGTGGACGACGTGACGGAGCGCGAGATCCCCCTCAGCTGCCCCTTCAGGCTCGAGGAGCTCCTCACCAACGACGTCGAAGTCAGCAAGTAAGTACTACTTTATGACAACTACCGTATTCTTCCGTTTAAGCGTGCATGCCCAAATAAGCACACAGGGCCTACTTTTCATGGTTAGAGGGGGAATGGCCAGGGCAAATGTCATGAAAAACTTCCCCCCAGAAGAAGTAAAAAAAAGCGAAATCACATACCTTTACTCTTGCCTTGTCTGCAAACCAGTGCTGAATTCTGCAATTTCAGCAGTTCCTTCGCTCTCTCACTGTTCATATTCGTTGTATGATCGTACTATTGACCAATCAAAGATCTTTTCACAAGTGGGATTGTAGCTGCAAACATCTAAGCTAACTGAACAGCGAGAGGCTCAGAGCGCAAAGGTGCAATAATTACGGCCAATACTCTCCGAATGGCAATCATTGAGGTGTGCGGTAAAACAGAAGATCGCCAGCACCCCTACTTCAGAAAAATTTTCCAACCTCTACCCGCACCCTGCGGTTAATTGGAGGAATATGGTAGTTTCTTAACTGTTATAACCCTTATTTGGCCAATACAAAATAATGCAAAAAAAACTGAAAAATGATTGAAACCTTGGAACATGGGTACTCATCTGAGAGTACTCATTGAGAACTGCTCATCAACGAAGTCGAAGTCAGCAAGTAAGTCCTTGGCCAAAATTTTACAAAAATAGGTCTATAGGAGCTTAGATGAATAAAAGAATGGATATGTAGTGAGAGACCAATTACTATAATTGCACTATTGTGAAGGCCTGGCTATGCCAGGGGTCTCGAATTTGACCTAGGGGTGAAGGTACTAGGAGACAAAGACCAATGAAGACTCTTGTATCGTGTACATTACAGAGAAACTTGTGCACCAACATGTGCAGAACACAACTTTTGGGCTATTCACTGCAGCCCGCTTGTTCAGGTTGACTGGCTTGTTTCATATCCACTTGTTTTTATTCATCTGAGCTGGGAGGCAGGAAGTATTGTTAATACTATTGTATTGTTATATTCTATATATATATATTGTATTGTTATGGAAATATTGGTATTTCATTGTATCGCTTAAAACTGCCAAAATAAGATTGGTAGGTAACTAGGAATTGCAGTGACTTGAGTCATTCTTTTGCTTTAATCAAATGACAACAACAACAAAAACAACATAGTGGTATCTCCCGCTCTTGTGGAACCTTTTCTGGGTGTAGGCAAGGCTAGTTAAAGCATTTAAAACATCTTTGGTATATTTCATTTTTTAAACAGAGTAAAACTGCTTGCATCATTGCAGTATACTACGCAGCAAACAATTAACATTTATGCTGCTGGTGCCTAATTTGGTAAATACAAAATGATGCAAAAAACCTGAAACTGAAAAGTGACTGAAACCCTGGAACATTGGTACTCATATGAGAGTACTCAGTGAGAGCTATTCAATGAATACCAACATGACAGGGTTAAGATGGTTTGTCAAAATCTTTGCATCTTTGTTCTTCGGACGAAAGTAGCCTCAGCATTGGATGGATTAAACCCAGAGCATGCCGCGAAACATGTGAGAAAGTCACCAGTGACTTGGAGTTTGGCGATGGTGTTTGATGAGTACTACAGTTTCCTCCACCACTTACGACTAGCTACCGTAATTTCTCGTAAATTTGGGACACTTTGATAATTACATTTTCTATGGTTTGAGGGTGGCCCATGTTTTCTGGAAATATCGATGAAGCAAAAAAACTCAGCTGCTGTGATCGAGTGACCAGAGAGATTGTGACAAACCTATTGTGGTTGTAATTATCCCGGAATATGATTTATTCTGTAGTTATTTTCTTAAGTATCACTGGGTACAACAGTTTCCTCCACCACTAGTTACAACTGGCTACCGTATATTCTCGTAAACTTGGGACACTTTAATAATTACAATTTTTATGGTTTGAGGGTGGCCCATGTTTTCTGGAAATATCGATGAAGCAAAAAAACTCAGCTGCTGTGATCGAGTGACCAGAGAGATTGTGACAAACCTATTGTGGTTGTAATTATCCCAGAATATGATTTATTCTGTAGTTATTTTCTTAAGTATCACTGGGTACAACAGTTTCCTCCACCACTTACAACTGGCTACCGTATATTCTCGTAAACTTGGGACACTTTCATAATTACAATTTTTATGGTTTGAGGGTGGCCCATGTTTTCTGGAAATATCGATGAAGCAAAAAAACTCAGCTGCTGTGATCGAGTGACCAGAGAGATTGTGACAAACCTATTGTGGTTGTAATTATCCCAGAATATGATTTATTCTGTAGTTATTTTCTTAAGTATCACTGGGTACAACAGTTTCCTCCACCACTTACAACTGGCTACCGTATATTCTCGTAAACTTGGGACACTTTAATAATTACAATTTTTATGGTTTGAGGGTGGCCCATGTTTTCTGGAAATATCGATGAAGCAAAAAAACTCAGCTGCTGTGATCGAGTGACCAGAGAGATTGTGACAAACCTATTGTGGTTGTAATTGTCCCAGAACAATGGTGATTGTGATTGTGATTTTATAGCAAACAAAAGTATTCTTACGCAATAGTGGGAAACTGCTTGCATCAATGCAGAATGCAACGTAGCAAGCAATAAACATACTTCTACTACTGGTTTAGTTACTTTACAATATGTTGGCCAATTCTTGATAGAAACTGCATGCATTAATGCAGTATGCAACACAGCAAGCAAATAACACTTCTACTACAGGTTTGATTACTTCACACTATGTTGGCCAATTTCTAACAGAAACTGCTTGCATCAATTCACTATGCAACACGCAAGTAATAAACATACTTCTACTACTGATTTAGTTACTTCACAAGAGGTTGGCCGATTCCTAATAGAAACTGCTTGCATTAATGCACTATGCGACGCAGCAAGCAATAAACCTCCTACAACTTCTGGTTTAAATACTTCACAATATGTCGGCTGAACACACACAGAATAACACCAAAGCAATATCTGTACAGAGCTTCTATGTTTATTGGAAATTTCCACCTGTTATAGATAATTCGCTATTGACATAAAAGATTAACCTGTACCTGCTCAGAGTAGTTGTCAAATAGTGTGATCTGGATCAGGATTCTTTGAATTTTTTAACCCATTATCAGCGTGCATCATAACCACTTGTCCCAAGTGAATTCGGCAAAAAAACGGCAATTGGGCAAGCAGAACAAGCCATAACTTGCCCCGCTCGGCAAGTGATATTTTGAGCAGAGTTCTCGCTATGTTACTCACCTTTGTTTAAAAGAGTGGTAGGGCAAGTGCCGGCGGGGCAAGTAAATTTAGGGGCAGCTTGCTCGCTTGGCAAGTAATGTTGCACTTTGATTAATGCCCGGCCTATAAGCAGGCTGATGATTTTGTTAAAATTCTATCAGGAGAAATATTTTATGATTTATTCGGTAGTTATATTTGAAAGTGTCACAGTTCCAGACAACAATTTTCAAGGCGCACTCTAAGCACTAATAGATTAACCAATTGATGCTTAGGAGTTCCTCAAGAAATTGTCGTCTGTATCTAAAATTCTTTTGACGATGACTTCAGAATCGGAAATGAATTAACAAAATCTTTGAAGGAGAGTTGTATAGGTAATGTTCTGATTGACATTTCTCCATCAAATATTTTCCTAACTTTGCTTTTGCCTTCAAGATCTCATCAGAATTGTGAGGCTGTTTTTGGCCACTGTGAGCATTAATGGGTTATTAATATCTACCAAAAGTATTTTTTTCGAAAAATATTTGAAGGAGATGTGTTCATTGCAACCAAGCCTACAACTCTTCTTCAAATATTCTATGCTTTTATGATTTATTCTGTAGTTATTTTCTTAAGTATCACAGTTCCAGACGACAATTTTCAAGGCGCACTCCGAGTACAAAGGAATTAATATCTACAGCATATTCCTGATCTGCTGTTGGCGCCGTAACCTTTCTGTGTACATCCCCTCCCCTAAACCCATCTCTCTGCATGGAAACCCTTCCACCCCTTTCCTACCTGCCGGTACATCACACCCCTCCTCTACCCTCCTCAATACCCTCCTAAACTCCTCAAGATCCTCCCTAAAAGCCGGCCCGTATGACCCCACCCTTGCCCAGAATTTCATGAGGAAAAACTCATATAATTCTTTATCAATACTATCCAAACTCTTCGTTGGCTTCAATTTTTTCTCATCACTGTCGAAGATAGTCATCTTATGTAGCCGTTTTGGTAGGAAGAGTACGTCTTTTAGGTCCATGCATAACTCGTAGGCCAGAAGTACCATGCTTTCCGCAAAGTATTCTGAAATCAACACAAGATCGAAGTCATCGCTGATTTTGTGTATGAATTTTTCAATCCTGGCCAAATCGGTTTTATTATTAAGAATTGGATCATAGCCCAAATCGAAGGCCATGCCGTTCGGAAGCGTCGAGTGTTCATCCCTCTCATCTGATTGGTCAGTTTTTTCTCGCCTCGTGAGATCCAGTTGCTCGCGTTGACTGTACTCTCTGGATAAGGTATTTCGTACGTTTTCGGGATCGGCGAGAATCGTCACGAACTTCGTCTTCGTTGGCATGATTCTCCGCAAGGATTTGCTATAACGGGCCTCATTACATAGTATGTTATACTCCCCTTGCTGTGTCTGGTGTGTTGGGAGATTCTCCACCAAGTTTTCGTCGAACCCTCTCGGCCAGCCGAGCCCGTGGTCGTTGCCCCGGAAATCCGCGGGGTGCAGCTTGGGCAGGACGAAGTTGAGATAGTGGTTCTCGCCGTAGCGCTGTAGGATGTTGGTCACTATGTGGCCATTGGTGCCATGGGTCCGTATAAAGGCTACATTACGATAAGGCGTACAGCTCTTGTTGGAAAACATGCCGTTTTTTCTGAAATAAGAAGCAAACAAGACATGATATGTTATTATATTTAACCCATTTATGACTGCACATTTCCTTGACAAGTGTCGTCTGAAATAAAAAGGGAAACAATACATGATATGTTATTGTATTTAACCCGTTCATGCCTGCAGATTTCCTCAACAAGTGTTGTCTCAAATTAGAAAGGAAGCAATACATGATATATTATTATATTTAACCCATTCATGCCCGCAGATTTCCTCAACAAGGTTTGTCTGAAATAAGAAGTGATACATGATATCATGACAATACATGATATGTTATTTTATTTAACCCATTTTATGCCTACGTATTTCCTTGATAAGTGTCATCTGAAATAAAAAGGGAAACAATGCATAATTTGTTATTATGTTTAATCCATTCATGCCTTCAATTTTCCCCGACAAGTGATGTCTGGATCTAATGATAATTTTGAGTACACCTTTGGAATTGATCATAAATTGGAAAAGAAAATGAAGGAGAGGAATTCTTACCTGAAGATTTCTCTCAATTTCTGTGGTGAGCCAGCTGCTTTCGTTCTGAGCACCATCCCACTCCTTGCTATGATGAAAACAAAGGCCAGGAACAATGCTGTCACTCCTAGGGGACCACACCATGCTTTCCTCCTACAGTGTGAGCGAATAGCTGCCATCATCTAGCCTGGTTCTCAGCCGGAGTTAGGTATAATATACCACCACTGCTATTATATATGATCTGCGTGTCAAGTACATTTGATGTCTCTCTCAAACTATAGATGGCAGCACAGTTTCTAAGCACTTTTTCTTGTCAGGGCATGTGAGCAAGTTGCCAGTGACTTGTGGCGGTTTTCACAGTGTACTCAGGTTTCCCGTACCAGTAAGTTACAACTGGCTAGTCACAACTTATTAGCCGCAATATGGCAGAAAAAGTGATGAAAATCGAATTTCCAAATTCCAAATTTTTATATCACTTCAAATAAGGGTATGCTCTCACTGCTTGTTCCTCATTGAGCACTGCTTCCAAAAGAGCTGTTTGTGAGAGTCACTTTGCTATACTTATAATAGTGTCCCTATTGTACGATGGTCACTCTTCCGATTGTAGTACTGATAATTGTACCATGTTCCTGTCACGAGTATGGCATCGAAGCTGGTGGGATGACTTCTTACATCGAACAGTACTCACTACTCCTAGTGTACTCCTAGCAGATGCTGCCACGGAATCCTCTGTTTTTACTTCGCCCTTCTCTCCTGTATTACATACACGTACCTCTAGCCGTGCTGGTGCTCCTGTACAGTATATGTTGTGAGAGGTGTTTTATATTATTAGCCTGGCATGCTGATCTGTATTATGGGGGGGGGGGGGGGCGGGGGTAGGTTCTATGTCTTTAACATCAGTCACACTTCTCTCCTTTAACATTAGTCATACTTCTCTCCTGTATTACATACATGCATATATCCCTCGCAGTACAAGCTTGTTTTTAGCCTAGAATACTGATCCCTATGCACTAATGTTAGTGGGTGGGGGGGGGGGGGGATGTTCTACGTCTCCAACATTGGTCGTCCTTCTTTCCTGTATCACATCCCAAGCTGTGCTGGTGCTCCTCCTGTTCATGCAGTATGTTTGTTGTGAGTCCTTGACACTGATCCGTATGTACTAGTGTAAGGGGAGAGTGTCCTTATAATGTTTCCAAAATTACTGACCCTCCTGCACTGTTAATTGTCTTGTAAGAGGGGGGTTTCCTCATGTCTCTAACGTGAGTGTTCCTCTTCCTCCTACACTGTTGTGTAGTGAAGGATTTAACAAGTCCTTTATATAAAGCCGTGCATTGCTGGTGCTTCTGTTGAGGTTATATAAAGTGCTGCTGATTGTAGTGGGAGAGTGTATTGTTGTTAGGGTTTCTCTAACGTCCCCTATAGCCTTTCTGATACACGTGTACTACTAGTGGTACGTGAGGGGGTGTCACTCACTCCTATTTAGCCAGTGTCAGGGTCGCCATGCTGTGATCACTCAGCGCCTTGATGGATGAGAAACAGGATCACTTCTCAGTACGTTAACACTTAGCCTTACTGATGCTACCATAAATTCTCTTTAGTATGGGCACTTTTTATTTATTATGATTTTTGTGGGTTGATTTTGGCCTACATTTTCAGAAAATATGAAGCAATGTTTTTACTCTTGTTAGTTTACTGTCAGTTAATCCACAAACTAGAAGGTCTTAGGGGGAAGTTATGGTAAGTCTTTAGTGTATCTGTATTCCGTAGAGGGTGGCCAAAATTTCCGAGAATTTATGGTAGTCTAACTGCCGATGCTCCTGTAATGTTGTGCTGTGATAGATTTCACAAGTCCTAATTTGTAAAACAAATGTGGCCCAAATTCCTAGGGTGGTCAATATTTCGGAGAATTTACGGTAGTCCAACTGATGATGCTCCTGTACTGTTGTGATATGAAAGATTTCACAAGTCCTAATTTGTAATATAAATGTAGTCGCCCAAATTTCTAGGGTGGTTGATATTAACAAGAATTTATGGTAGTCCAACTACCAATGCTCCTGTGCTGTTATGCCGTGAAAGATTTCACAAGTCCTAATTTGTAAAGTGATGGTAGTGACCCAAATTCCTAGGGTGGTCTATATTTTTGAGAATTTACGGTAGTCCAAATTGACCCTGTACTGTTGTGATGTGAAAGATTTCACAAGTCCCGATTTGTAAAATAAATATAGTGACCCTTGGGTGGTCAGTATTCCCGAGAAATTATGGTAGTCCAACTGCTGATGCTCCTGTACTGTCGTGCTGTGATAGATGTAAGTCTGTTGATGATATAGTACTGTTGTTCTAAAGGGTTTATTGGCCTATGTGCTTAGCCTAGTAGTTTCTTCTGCACTGCTAGTGGTGTGTGAGGGGTGTCATACGTACTCCAAGGGCTCTAATCACTCAGGGCAGTGGTGAATGGAGTACAGGAACACATTAGTCACTCCTCCAGATGTGTCAAATAGCTCTCTGAAAAATGAAAAAGTAAAATACAGAGAAACAGAGAGATATAAACTTGTTTATATATATATATATATATATATATATATATATATATATATATATATATATATATATATATATATATATATATATATATATATATATATATATATATATATATATATATTACCCCCTAAACCTGATCTTGCTGAACCATATATATGGCTGATAGTATATAATGCCTCCTATAAATGTGTCAACTAGCTCCCTCCATTGTGAACACTAGATGAGATATAACAGTGCCTGTCGTTAAGAGGAAAAGAAAACATGTAAACTTACAGGTTGTCAAGAAGGAGAGAGAAACCTGTAAACCAACCTCTTAACTCTGATCTTGCTGAACCTTGTACTGAAAATAATCCTGGACTGTATTTATGTGTATTGAGTACATTGAATTATAGTAACAATGGAGCTAATCATTAGGTAATCCCCTACTTATGAAAGGCAGCCCCTGTTTACTGCTGAGCAGGCCCTGTACTAGACTTGCTACAAGTCTGTGTTAACTTTAAGCTCTTTCCTTATCCATATTATGCTGCTGGTGGCTAAATTTGGTCAACACAAAATAATACAAAAAAACCTGAAAAATTATTGAAAGCCTGACGTGGCATAAGTTCAGTTAACATTTTTCAGCTTGTATTAGTGCATGATGAGTTTCAAGGAAGACTAAACATAAACTTAACATGCATGTACCATTATGTACACAGCCGATGTTCTAAAGCTATTTAGATAGCAAGTTTAATCAGCTTCCGATAGCTGATGTAATAGATCATCTGAAGTAGAAATCCACCTAGAATACCTGAATGCAGATATCCGAAAAATACCGCCAAAGCAATTTGGTGAAAGGCATACGCACTTGTATTTCTAAGGCGCTTTGCCGACCCCATTGAGGTAATGTCAGAGGATTTCTACTTCAATTAATTTTACTCTGATTGTTACGTAAGTATGGACTTGCATTCCGATTGAGCGCTAATATTGTCCTTACCAGGTGCTCTCATGAGTTCAGCATTTGACTTGTGGTAGCAGTTTCTTAATTAAGGATCAGGAAATTTGCTTGTTGCAGACAGCTTGGACAGACCTTACTTTAGAAACAGAAATTCCGAACATTGTACACTGGTTTTCACTATAGGAGGTTCTAAGGACCATTTTCGCCCCCAAAAAGCGTTCACTGTTCGGATTAGGGGATGTTCACTCTTCATAAAACTAAAATGTATTAGAAAAAAATGGTACTGGGGAAAAGTGTTCTCTATAGGGGGTGTTTACATTTTTGGGGTGTTCACATTGCGAAGTTTCACTGTATTGTGAAAAACAGTGATTTAACCCTTCCAATGCTGAGGCTACTTTCGTCCATGGCAGAAAAATGCAAAAATCTTTGAAAACCATCGAAACCCTGTCGTGTTGGTATCCATTGGAAAGGTCTCGCTGAGTGCTTTCAGATTAGTACCCATTTGCCATGGTTTCAGTTATTTTCCAGTTTTTTTGCATCATTTTGTATTGGCCAAATTAGCCACCAGCAGCGTAAGGGTTAACAGGGTATTGTGAACCTGAAGCTCATTTGTTTTTTGGCTTAATTGTCAAAGTTGTCTGACGGGGAATTAGTTTGACAGTCAAAATTATTGTTACTTGAAACAACTAATTATAACACAAGCTTGATTTGTGTGTGCAAGGTTGTAATTTAAATACATTTGTGCGGAGGTATCTCCTTTAAAATGTCTGATAGCTGATTTTGAAGCTGGTTTTGAAATTGAGTTGTTTTTCGATAAGTTGATTTTGTGTTAGTCGATAATTACAAAATGAACCCTTGTATGAACTCAAATACTACCCTTAATAAAGGAAAGAATGATCTCCTTTTTCCATCAATTTCTGGAAATTAAAATAAGAAAAAACTGTTTATCATCGATAGTTCTATGCAGAATTTGCATATCATATAAAACAAGGAATGTATGAAAATAAAAATGAAATACATTATATACTTGCCTGCCCATGTATAATTAGCACATCTGTATTGGCTGCATGCTGAGTGTTTTATGGTACAGAACAGAGCAAGTCTAGTATTGAAAAAATGTTGTATAAGGTTAGACGATGGACTTTGTTGCCCTGGTTTATATTATGTCACGACACCCTATGTCAAACACTTTAACCCATTCACACTCAGAGTTCCTTTTGAAGGTATATCGTCTGCAACTTTCATATTTTTAAAAATAACTAGGGCATTAAGCAAAATTGAGCAAAATATTTGAACGAGAGTTAATGTGTGACTTTTAATCAACATTTCTCCCTCAAATGTTTTCCAAAAACTGCTTTTGTAAGAGAAATATTCATCAAATTGTCAGGCTGGTTTTGGCCACTGTGAGTGTAAATGGATTAACCTATTCATGCCGGCAGCAGTCAAAACCACTTGACTATTATGGGGATATCTCTCTGACAATAGTAAAATTTAGATAATATTTGATGGAGAGTTGTTCATCAGATCTCTATCTGTAATTCTCCTTCAAATATTTTGTGAATTTATGCTTTATCCCAAAGTTATTCTCAAAAAAATGACAAGTCCAGACGACACTTGTCAAGTAGACGTCCAGGCATGAATGGGTTAAACCATTCATGTTTGCAGCAGCCAATATACGCCAAACTATTTTATTTTTTTTTCAAACATTTTTATTTTCCTGCGTGCCAAACTATTTTGATAAAATCTTCAACAAAAGTATCTTTATAGTTAGAGTAAAATGTAAAGCAACTAACATTCACAGGGAAATTGGGAAACATGTTTTATCCATTCTAAAAGACACTTTTTGAAATAGATCATTAACTAGATAAAAAAAAACTATAAATTAAGTGCACTAAAATTGGTGCCTTATTATTCAAAGGACAACTTTTTATGTATTATTTTCTTATACAAATAATCATATTTATTTATCTGATCATGCATCTTTAGTTTGATTGTGTTTTAATCTATTCATACCAGTAGTTCCCAAACAGGCCTTACTATTTTTGTGATATCTCACTTTTCTTGAGCATCTTTTGGAGATTATTTCCAGAAATATTAACCCTTCCAATGCCACACATGCATACATGCATTTGTGGTAACATAACCTAGAGAACCATGCACGCATATAGGCCTGCAAGATGAGGAAGCCTATCTTAAAGAGGAGCCTATACTCACCAACTTAAAAGACGCCCTATATATACCTGTATACCTCGTACATTAGGCAATTATCTATCAGAATTTTGTGCTCATTTAGATATGTCAAATGACTGTGGTGGACCAAAATTTTGCAAGATTGTCATATATGAACAACCTGGTACTGGATTTTGGCTTATAATCCCTATTAAAATTTGGCATCAGGCATATGAGGGGAAAATTACAAATTGGTCCCTTATGCTGCTGGTGGCTAATTTGGCCAATACAAAATGATGCAAAAAAAACACGATAAATGATTGAAGCCCTGGCATATGGGTACTTATCTGAGAGTACTCAGCGTCAGCTATCCAATGAATACCAACATGACCAGGTTTAGATGGTCATAGAAAATCTCTGCGTCCTTGTGCTTTGGACAAAAGTAGCCTTAGTACTGGAAGGGTTAATTACACAATAAATTATTTGGAGACATTGAAGTGTCTGGTGAGCCATGTTACTGAATATGTTGTCTCCTATGCAGTATATTTCTGCCAGTGTGTCATATATTAGACTGCAGGTGACCTTGAACTTGGCCTCATAAGCCTTATCACATTCCTCATATTTTCTTATTGTTACAAGCCCTGCGGGGAGGCTGCTGGCAGTGAAATTGAACTGAAAGGATATATTTACATTGAAAGCTAAATATGAAATATCAATGTCACCGATTCTTCCATGCTAGGCTAACTAGAAAAACAATGCAAAACCAATTATCTTTAATCATCGGTCATTGGGTCAATAATCAACAATGATATCCAAACCTATTCCCATCTCTAGAGGGTACTTTGTTCTGCTATGTACATGTTAAGTCTTTCACCACAGTTGCCAAAAAAGCCCTATCATCGAGGTACATGTAATATCTCTCTAACAAAGGCATGCATTTAGGAATTTCAAATGGGGGAAATGATTAAATAAAAACAAACAACTCTTATTTTATGAATTTATTATCCAAACCCATTCCCATCCCTAGAGGTTACTTTATTCTGCTATGTACATGTCAAATCTTTTACCACAGCTGTCCCTATCATCCAGGAGGTTCATGTAACATCTCTCTAACAAAGGCATGCTTTGGAGAATTTCAAATGGGGAAATGAAAAAATAAAAACAAACAACTCTTATTTTATGAATTTATACTTAACTAGAAAAGTACCCGTCCAGCAGTCGGTAACCATTAATTTTTTTTTAATGGGAAAAATATATCAGAGCACCCAGATATCCCTGCGACCACACATTTAGGGCTACCTAACCTATTAGTGCGGAGGCTAAGAGCCAAAATTTGGGTCAATCGTTCACTTTTTTGACAAAAGTGTGAAAATTGGCACAGTTGTACTTTGGACAATGGAGAATCATTTAAAGCCGGGTACCCACTCAGGTTGCCATGGTAACCAGCGCCATATTGGATTTCAAAATGGCCGCCACAAAAATCTGTTTTTCTTCATATCTCAGCCTTAAAGTATGGTAAAAACACCATCTAAGTGTCTAAATCCATGTTTTCTGGGTTTTAGAATCAATTTATGACATATTTAGGACCCTAAGATGTCAGCCATCTTGAATTCCAAGATAGCCGAAAGGATTAATCTAAATTTTTTCCTAACATTTTTTATTTAATTCTTGCCAAATATGATTTTATTTCTCTGTTTATTCTTAGAAATGCTATTTTTATTTCAAAATTTGTTATTTTGGGAAATAAGTGTCTTCTGAGGATGTCAATCCTGACTTTGTTCAACAAAGTAATGAGTTTTATGAGGTTATTATGTGTTGTGTTTTGATTATGCTCTGATGCAAAAAATGGCATAAAAAAGACCTAACTCACATGCTGTAAGCTTGACCAGCAACATGTAAAGATTTACTGACTGGCATTGCTAGTTCTTACTAAAAAATAAAGTTGTAAAAGTTGGCACAGTTGTACTTTGGACCATGTAGAATCATTTAAAACCAGATACCCACCCAGGTTGCCATGGTAACCAGAGCCATATTGGATTTCAAAATGGCCGCCACAAAAATATGTTTTTCTTCATATCTCAGCCTTAAAGTATGATAGAAACAAGATCTAAGTGCCTGAAACCATGTTTTATGGGTTGTAGAATCCATTTATGACATATTTAGGACCCTTAGATGTCAGCTATCTTGAAATTCCAAGATGGCCGACAGCAGAAATCTTTATTTTGTCCTGATACATTTGATTTGATTCATGCCAAATATGATCTTATTTCTCTGTTTTGTTCTTAGAAATGCTATTGTTATGTCAGAATATATTATTTGGGAAAATGAGTGTCTTCTGAGGATGTCAATCCTGACTTTGTTCATCAAAGTAATGAGATTTAGGAGGTTATTGTGTTGTGCTTTGGAAATTGCTGTGATGCAAAAAATGGCATAAAAATGTCCTAACTCACCACTGTTGAAAGCTTGACAAGCAACATTTGAAGATTTACAGGCATTGCTATCTTTTACTAAAAAAAGTTATTAAAATTGGCACGGTTGTACTTTGGACCATGTAGAATCATTTGAAGTCAGGTACCCACCCAGGTTACCATGGTAACCAGCGCCAGATTGGATTTCAAAATGGCCACCACTAAAATATGTTTTTCTTCATATCTCAGCCTTAAAGTATGGTAGAAACAAGATTTAAGTGTCTAGTACCATGTTTTATGGGTTAAAGAATCCATTTATGACATATATAGAACCCTAACATGCCAGCCATATTGGATTCCAAGATGGCCGACAGCAATCTTTATTTTCTTCATATTTTTTATTTGATTCACGCCAAATATGACTTTATTTTCTCTGATTCTCCTAAGAAATGATATTTCCATTTCAAAATTTATTATTTGGGAAAGTCAGTGTTTTCTGAGGATGTCTATCCTGACTTTGTTCATCAAGGTAATGAGATTGATAAGGCTATTGTGTTGAGCTTTGGAAAATGCTCTGATGCACAAACTTGCATAGAAATGTCCACTGTAGTAAACTTGACCAGCAACATTTGAAGATTTACCAAGCATTGCCATTTTCTTAAAAAAAGAAAGTTATTGAAGTTGGGACAGTTGTACTTTGGACGATCTAGAATCGTTTAAAGTCAGGTACCCACCCAGGATGCTATGGTAAACAGCACCTTTGGCCTCATAGAATAGCTTTTAGATAAGATTGAGTTGGCAGAAAACAATTGATATGTATCTCCCTAAGACTAATATCAATTGTAGAGCAACTACATTCTAATATGAATAGGTTAAATACCTTTCAGTAGTAAGGTTTCCATTCAGAACTCTGTTTTCAAGCTCAAAACTTGATGTGAAGCAAATTTTGTTAAAATTTGGTTGTCCCGGACAACTGGGCAATCCATTTTCATGACCCCATATGTTTATACCATATTCAAACTATTTCAGCTATCAAACATGTATCAAATTGCACCTTCTGATTTGAAAATATATTTTTTTATCATTTTAAGCTATTATTTGGTTATTTAGATATAGATATAGAGGTAGGCGGAAAAGAAAGTCCCATAAAATCACGCTCAGACTGAATTGCTACCATGTTAACTCTATCCAATGTGTTCAACAGATCCAGGGGCAGTCTTTAAATACACTAAACCAATGTTAACATGCACCTTGGGGTTGTGGCTGAGCTGAGAAAATAAGATTTACTGCAAAAATAGCCGTTTTTTGGTGAATTTCCGGTCAAAAACTGCCGAAAAATCTGCCAGGGGTCATTTGAACAGTGAAGTCATATTTGGTGTTAATCTCCATGGCCATAAGTATATATGTGCAACATCTGAAATTTTAGTTATGAAAAATGAATTTTCTATGAAGAAATTACAAAAATCACTCGTTTTTGGCCATTTTCGCGTGAAAATGCCCTAAAACGCGGAGTCCAAATGAGTTTATGCAATGTTAACATGCTTCATTAGATGCGGCTTGTCCAGATCTATAAGGCAGTAACCAAGTAGTAGAGTACTGAGGGGGGTGCTACGGAAACCCTACCTAGCCCACGGACTAATAGTCGATAATCCTATATCCTGTTATCATTGCAATATTTTGCCAATAGTGTCTGGGTTAATCCACCCGTTCCCAAATAAAGTATTCACAATAGTGCACAGTTGGTCGATTTTACAATAAGCAATTGTCCTTTTCTGACAAAGAGTTAGGTTTTCAAAGATCAAATACCTACGCATATGTATGAGGCGCCGTTGTGGACAAAAGTAAAAAGCACAGCATAAATGTATGTAAAAACTTTGAAATTAACTTAATGTTCAATGAAAAATAAAGAAAAACTTTGAAATGAAATAATTTGCACTGTAAAAATAAACAAAACATTGGAAACCTTTCAATAATTTTGAAAATAAAAATTATTTAATTTAAAAAACTAAGATGCACTTAAATTTTCCAAAACATTTATATTTTTTGTAAAAAACTTTGAAATAAAAATTTATTGCGTTGAGAAAAGTAAAAGAATCAACGTAAATTTTTAAAGATAGGCTGAAATTTACATTTAATTCTCTATAACAGTTCAGCAAAATAGTGATTTTTGTTTCACATATTCTTTGATAATATAACATTTTTCAATGCCTTTCTTTAAAAATCTCAACGCTTTTTACTTCTTTTTTTTCAGATAATCTTTTTTTTTTTTGGAAGTTTTTCTATTTTTTTTTGGAAGTTTTCTTTCTAAATCTCACTGTATTTTTCAGTTTTCAATTCTCACTGCGTTTTTACGCCTCATTCTCTGCGTTTTTACGCCTCATCCGGGTCATGAGCTAGTCACGAGGCTTCTATAAATAACTCAGGGAATACCTTCATGACGACAATAGCGTGCAATCTCAATCTTACGCACGTGATCGTGAACTTGGGTACATATCAGTGACCTTTGACAGATGGGTGGGGAGTTGTGCCTGCGTGCGTGCGTGTGTGTGTATGTTGGTGTGTTCGTCTGTTCTAATAATGAAACGTAACGAGTAGAGGAAATTATGCACCAGTCAATTGGATCCTCGGGAGGGGGGCGGGAAATGGCCGGGCGATGTCGGGCTTATCCTGTTTAGTACACCAAAATGCTGCCCCGCAGGGTGGGGACGTAACTAATTAGTAGAGCGACGGGGCCGGGATAGTGAATACCACCCAAATCCTCCTTATGCCAAAATCCTATTTAATACTTTATGATTAGCCCAATCTGCCGCCTAGCCCCAGCGCCTAGCAGTGGATAGACAAGTGGTATGAGATATTGTCATAATGATACGACCGGCACTGAATGTGGCTTGGACCAATATAACTAAGATATAGCTCATCTAAGAATGTGGCTAGTATGAAAAACAAGAATTTTAACAAAAACAAACACATTGATGATAACTGAATCTCGTAAAATTTGGAGGATAACACTCTAATTATAAAAAGACTACTAAGCAAAGCTTTAAATGCTCGCGTATCTTAAAAATATTTGTGAAATAACCAGACAGTATGAGTAGTGATTGACCAAAAGTTAATGGCAAACAATTGCAACGATTTCAACCTGTCCAGCGCGCAACATAACCACTTGTCCCGTTGCAAGTGAATTCGAAAAAAGCTGACAAGCAGAACAAGACCCTTACTTGCCCCGCTCGGCAAGAAATGTCTTTTGGCTGAGTCCTCGAAATGTAACTCACCTTAGTTAAACAGGGTTGTGGGACAAGTGGAAGTGCCAGCGTGGGCAAGTAAACTTTAGGGGCAGCTTGCCATGCTCAGCAAGTAATGTTTTGGAACATATGTTGCACCCTGATATCGCAACATCGTCATTTCACAACAGCTTTAAAATAATTAAATGGCAGGTAGAATGAGTTGTGACAGTTTTAACATTCCAAACTGCATTAGAGTTGACCCACAGATATGCAGATAATTTTTTTCTTTGTGAACATAGAGAACACCGCCGTGGCAACTTTTCCTGCTACTATAATCATGACGTCGAGGATTTGGTGCGTGGTTGCGCATGTTGCGTTGTTAGTGGCGGTCAAAAGTACGTGCAACGCACTAGTGCGTTCCCTAATCATTCTGCATTAACTTTTAAAGCAGTCACAATGTTACGCTGGGATGCTGTCTCACCGTGACGTCATTCTTTCCCAATTTTCGCCGATAGAGGTCGCCGCTTTTGTTTGAGAATTGAAAATAAATACAGTGAGATTTAGAAAGAAAACTTCCAAAAAAAAATAGAAAAACTTCCAAAAAAAAAAAAGATTATCTGAAAAAAAAGAAGTAAAAAGCGTTGAGATTTTTAAAGAAAGGCATTGAAAAATTGAAAAATGTTATATTATCAAAGAATATGTGAAACAAAAATCACTATTTTGCTAAACTTTTATAGAGAATTAAATGTAAATTTCAGCCTATCTTTAAAAATTTACGTTGATTCTTTTACTTTTCTCAACGCAATAAATTTTTATTTCAAAGTTTTTTACAAAAAATATAAATGTTTTGGAAAATTTAAGTGTATCTTAGTCTTTTAGATTAAATAATTTTTATTTTCAAAATTATTGAAAAGTTTCCAATGTTTTGTTTATTTTTACAGTGCAAATTATTTCATTTCAAAGTTTTTCTTTATTTTTCATTGAACATTTAGTTAATTTCAAAGTTTTTACATACATTTATGCTGTGCTTTTTACTTTTGTCCACAACGGCGCCTCATACATATGCTGACCTTTTGCTCGTAAATTGTGCATTTCACCACGTAATCCTCTATAGAAAGCTATAAGTCATGTCTTTGCATCAAACTCACAGTTGTCAATGATAGACTCCTAAACCATCAGTCTTCATATGATATTATTGACCAGCTGTGCACTATTGTGAATATTTTTTTTGGTACGGGCTGTGTCGGTGAACACAGCTTGTAAAAATGAAATAACAAAGTTGTACAATTTTACAGTATTTGTTCTAAATGAACAAAATCTTTTTATATATTCAAAATATATCCCAAAGCGCTCAATGTAAATATTACTATTATAACTTCAGTTCTATGTGGAATTGAATTAATTCAATGAAAAATTGAATATGAAAAGATGATACTCATACCATAACTTTCTTGATGGAATAGATGCATTAGATGTATGTTTACCCTCATATCACCTAAGGAACGCAATGTGTCACTTAATTCATCACCTAATGTAAGAGAGAGAACATGTGTGTGTATAAATGTGTGTGTGTAAGTGTGTGTGTGTGTGTGTGTGTGTGAGAGAGAGAGAGAGAGACAGAGACAGAGACAGAGATGTAATCGATAATCCAATATCCTGTTATCATTACAATATTTTGCCAATAGCGTCAGTGATTTATGTTGCAAAGATTCAGGTTTTCAAAGATCAAATACCTACGCATATGTTGACCTTTTGCTCGTAAATTGTGCATTTGAGCACGTCATCCTCTATATGAAGCTATAAGTCATGTCTTTTCATCAAACTCACAGTTGCCCATGATAGACTCCTAAACCATCAGTCTTCATATGATGAGCTTTTGGTGTTTTTTTTCAGCGGTTCATGTATATGTATATATACATATGTATACATACATATGTATATAACGTTTTCTTTTACATTTTAAGGCAGAAATATGGCGAGAAAGAGAGTTCAATGGCGGCCATTTTGAAAATCAAGATGGCTGCTGGTTACCATGGCAACCGAGATGGGTACCTGGCTTTAAGAAATTCCCCATCCTTTAAGCTACACCTGTGCCAATTTTCACGCTTTTGTCAAAAAAGTGAACGATTTTCGCCCTTAGCCTCCCCACTATATATATCAATGATTCAAGAAGCTTGCAAATAGATATACCATTGATAAATAAGTCATTAAACCAGCTGTAATGAAAAGTTGGGGACAGTGTCTATTTATGATATCACTCATGATTTTCTAATCATTTCTACTTAAAGCTTTATTTGTTTTGTCTATAGCTCATGAGAAAATGCAGTGAATAGTGCTGAATTGACCATTTAGAGTGCCTCTGTCAACAAAGGGATCTTCCCTATTGTTGTCTCAACAATAGGGAAAACAAATCCCAGGTCATTGTCTATTTCACTTGCAAAATATCAAGATAATACCCTATCAGTCTAAGCTCTGTAGCAAAAAAGTAACTCATTTCATTCAATCAATTTCATCTAATATCTTGCTTAATTTTCTCATGTATAATACATGTAAAACATATGGCTATGCCTAGACTTTCCTGAGACAGGGTCTGAAAAGAAGTATCATAGTCATGCTAACAATAGGATTGATTCATTATTAACTATTCCTCAACAATGCATTGTATTGTTCATTGTATGTTGTTTTAATTGTTACTTCATACTTTGTTGGGATTTCTTACAACAATGCATCCTGTAGTAACCAGTTGCTAAGCAACTGAGAACAATTGACAATGGCAAGTCACATGACCATGAGCTCATCAGTTGCCTAGTTACTAGACCTAGTTCTAGACAGCATTAGACAAGTGTCGAATCTATTCTGCTTAGTCAACAATCAATCATCTACTTAATCAACAAAAATGGGAGGAAAACAGAGCATGCTCGCTAAACCTCACCCAGACAACAACTTGAGATCTCTCAGGAAGAGTGAAATTCAACGTATTGCACCGATATTCATCAGTGAAAAGGAAAATGACAGGTTTGTCATACGGTTCCCTCCAATTTCCATCTTGGGTGGCAAAGACTCAAACAGAAGCATTGTCTCCAACCAATCAAGCTTATATCTGAAGCTACGGAACAGCAACTATGATGTCACTACATCATCATCATCAAGTTCTCTGCCACCATCTGAGGAAACCACTAACACCAATATTAGGAAGACCTGTCTCTCTCTCGGCAGTTCAGAGGATGAGGATGACAACGTCCTTAATGTTTGGTACCAGCCAGAGAGCACCAAACCAAGCACAACCCTCGCTGAAGATCATGCCGACTGTGGGAGTTTGATTCAGGCTTTTTGGACACCCTCATCATGATTGGATGATGATGCAACAACAGCTGTCTCAACTTGCTGACCATTTGTGAAGCAGGAACGAAAGAAGGAATTGGTTTTTACGTCGCTTCCAACAGCTTAGGTCATATCGCGATGAGATGGAAACCAGGAACTGGGAAGAATTTCCTGTGCCTTTGAATAGTTCCTACGGGTACTACAGTTCCAGAAACACCATAGACAGCAATGACCAATGCAGCATGTTTATATAGTGACCAAGACAACCTGCTAATGGGGATGCAGCAGAGACTCAAATCATTGGAAAGGATATTTCACAGGGCTTTAAATTGATAGACTGTACACCCACTATAGCCATCACCACATCTTGGTCAGTTGTGTAAAAGCTGCATTTCATTGACGTTTTTGTGATATGACATTAAACGGAAAATCGCAGGAGATTTAAGCTGGCGGACGGTAGCCTCATTCTGGGCTTCTTTCAGGATACTTCTGGTGATTTTGATTGAAAGACTGTTCACCCCTCCAACTATCACCACATCTTGCTCAGTTGCGCAAAAAGGCGCATTTCATTGACGCCTTGTGACATGACGTTAAAATACATAATCGCAAGAGATTTAAGATGGCAGACAGTAGCCTCATTCTGGACTTCGCACCAGTGAAAAGCCATCGTATAACATTTGCCAAAGAATTGGCTCAAGAACATTACATTTTAAACACTAGGTTCATTTTCTACTAAATCAGCAAAATATTTGTTATATTGTTTAATAAAAAAAGTTTTGCACAAAAACCTTTACCTCTTGTTTTGTTTCTTAGTTCATACATGAATAATGGTAGTTCGCAAATGAGTACAAGTGAATTAAATTGAAACATTGCACATGCTCCATAAAATGTGGCCATTTAAAAGTGTCTAAATAAATTCAAAATCTAAATTTACATAAAAAATGATTATATTTCAAGGTAGCAATGTACAATAATAAAGAAAGATGTTGCAATGCCAGTAGGCTATATATTCTTAACCCTTGTTCTTCTATTTATTCTTCTAACATTAATACAAGCTAACTTTATTGCCTATTAAATGGGAAATACCCATGATAGAACAGGTCAATTTCTCAAAGTTGGTGTTTGCTCTTGAATGTGAAAACTAAGCTCAATAAGGAAATTCATGTATGTTGAAGAACAGTTAAGTTTCCCATGACCTAAATTTTCTGAATTTGAAATCAAAGTTATTTCCCATTTTTTTTGTTTTTTTAATTTTTTTTTATTCCTAGTCCTGAAAGTATGTGCCAGGGTTTCAGCCATTTTCTAGGTTTTGTCATCATTTTTGATATTGACCAAGTTAGCCACCAGCAGCATAAGGGTTAAATGTCCCTATGACTGTTCTGAATTACTGTTACCACGGTTAGCGACAGCAAGACAGTCATACTGGGTCTCTTGCTGTCCCTAACTGTTGTTGACCTACTTTTGTAAGTAAAATTTCTATCAAAATTGTGTGTTGTAAAGTATTACCTCGACGAAACACATTTTCCTTCAAGTTACCCTAGCCTAATGTGTTTAGCTGACGTGCATTATATTTACAAATTAGAATGTACCCTTTATTGGTCAAGAAAATGTCATTTGAGGTAAATCACTGCAAAATAGAAAATGCGGTTCTAGAAGGCCCTGAGTTGCCTCACCTAGTAATTTGCAAATTTGATTCCTCTATAGACTGGGGCAATCACCAAAAATCTTCATTTCTTAATCTCTGTCACCCAACTATAGGGAGAGATTACTATAAAGATTTACGAATTAATTTAATTTTATTGTTCATGCTATATTTGTTTTCTGCATTAATAAATTAATAATAAATAAAAGAGAGCTCTCTTTATTGTATTTCTCTCCTTAACCCTTATGCTGGTGGTGGCTAATTTGGCCATTACAAAATGATGGAATAAATCCTGAGAAATGACTGAAACCCTAAAAAATGGGTACTCATCTGAGAGTACTCAGCAAGAGCTATCCAATGAATACCAACATGACAGGGTTTAGATGCTTTTCAAACATTTTTGCATTCTTGTGCTTTGGGCGAAAGTAGCTTTGGCATTGTAAGGATTAATTTGTACCATATTGTGTTTACTAGCCACTGTTGGAGGCAAATTATACTACCCGGCAAAAACCACAGCCAAGTCACCAAGTCACCAAGTCACTGGCGACTTTCTCATTTGCCCAGTGGTGAGAGACTGCTAGCAGTCAGTGGCAATGCCTTAGACCACTCGGCCATCAGGGCAGACCCTCAGCTCTGATAACTATGCCAAACTAAACGAAGGCACGGCTGTTTGCCCATAGAATTTTTTCTATAAAGGATCATCTTTTACTAGTAGTCAGTCTTTTTATCCACATTTTGATGAATACAAGGTTAGATTGATGGCTAATTCAAAGCTTTATTTTCTAGTTACTAGCTCGGGTAATAGCTTGAGCTAAACACACAGAGGCTTGTTATAGATCTTAACATGGAGTTAGCATTTTCTGTTATATCGATATAGGCAAGAAGTACACCCTACCCATATTATAGGACTTCTGATCTTATAAACCCATCCTTAAGTGATTCTTAGCTACTTCAGGTAGCCATATGACGGCCATCTTGGATTCAAGCTGTTGCCATGGCAACCAAGCATATTTTGGCAAGGGTTCTTAGGCAAAAACTAATCAAGTGATATTCATGCCAAATTGACAGTTTTATTCTCTCGATAATGAAAAAAATTGCTAAGCCACCTGGCTATTATAGATTGCTAGCAGTTAGTAGTTAATGCATCATTAAGAGCTGCTGTCAGTATATAGACCAAATTTTCATTTTACTGATTTGTCTCTTTGGCCTTCTCTTCTTAGAGACATGGTGCCAAGCTGTGCTAAAAATTGGCCTCTACTGTGTGAATTAACAGCAGTGGATTAATCGCTTGTTTAAGATGAGTAACACGGCCAGACTTGTACCATTCAATTATGTGAATGTTTGACTTAACTTACCCAGAGTCGGCAGGTGGCAATTGGTGAGGGTTTTATTATGTTAGAAAGAACTTTTGAAGTGGGAACTTCCGCCATTTTAAATCTCCTACATATGCTAAAGATAAAAAAATGATTTAACCCCTGGCACATGGGTACTCATCTGAGAGTACTCCGCAAAAGCTATCCAATGAAGACCAACATGACACGGTTTAGAAGTTTTTAAAAAAATCTTTGACTAATAGATCATCGGCGAAGACATTTAGAGCATCAGTGTACATTTCATAACAGATGTGTATATACTAGGGGCAGAGGACACTTGTCAATGAGATCTCCAAGCATGAATGGGTCAACCCTTATGCTGTTGGTGGCTAATTTGGCCAATAAAGAATGATGCAATAACCCTTAAAAAAATATTTAACCCCTGGCACATGGGTACTCATCTGAGAGTACTCAGCAAAAGCTATCCAATGAAGACCAACATGACACGTCGGTTTAGAAGTTTTAAAAAAAATCTTTGCATCCTTGTGATTTGGACAAAAGTAACTTCAGCATTGGAAGGGTTAACATATACAATTGTCAGCTAAGACTTCAACATAGAAAAAAATGAAGGACTCTAACATTGACCCATTTTTGTTCAGATAGAGAAAGTGATTTGACAACATTGAAAATATCTTTACGTTGAGAAAATACTTGAAAAATAGTTAAAGAAATTCTGAATTTCCTATAATTTCAACATTTATTCAGAAATTTCTTTAACTTCCCAGGGTTTCATTCCGCACAATCTCGTTTGGCATAAAAGGGTTAATCCTGTGGTAATGAACTGTTGTGACTGTTGTACCTTATGATGATATTTATGTCCTGACATGACATACATTTATGACATTAACCCCTTTGCACTAAAGGTGCTGGAGGGATGGGGGGGGGGGGGGGCTACTTGTACCTATGATAAGGTCTCTGGGCTGAATCTAGCCTAGCTACTAGGTACTGTAGGCAATAACTGTGTTTTATCATATTAAAAGGTATTCTGTTTATA